>CAXIWW010000537.1:0-35000 GCA_964036315.1 Acanthosepion esculentum | reverse complement strand
TTTTTCTTTTCGAGAGAATTATATCTTATGTCTTTCTTTATTTTATTTTATTTTATTTTTTTGCGTAGAAGAGATGTTTTATAAGTATTATTAAAAATTGTTATAACCATCATTTCACCCCCACCTGATGAGATGCTATGTTGCATCGAAACATTAATGCATTTTTGTAGCAGTAATATGTGTGTTTGAATGTAATAACCTATAATAAAGAATTATAGCTATACTTTTGTATTGAGCTCTATTTTAATTAAATTTTATTAACATTTGAATTTTTATTTGGTTTGTTTTCATTTTCTCATTGCATTTATATATATATATATATATATATATATATATATATATATATATGAACATGGACTGTGTGGATACACATAGAAATGAACACTGTATGGTGACTGTAAGGTTTTCAGTATCTTTTTGACATTTGTGGAGCAAAGATGAAAATAAATACCAAAATAGTCAATTATCAAATGCCAAAAAAGGGTTTCTGAGTCAGTACATTCATGCATCCTTCCGGTTAATAAATTAATCCTTTGAAAATAAATGTTTAACAGTCTTTGACCAACAGGTTGCATTCCCACCAACGATAAAAAAAATTCATGCTTTGTGATCCCTTTGAAGAGTATTTAAGCAGAACTTTTACATCAGACAAGCAAGGAAGGAATGGAAACAGAAGGCAACAGTGCAATGGAGGCTTCATAGAGATTCCCTTACTCATTTACCCATCTTCTTCACCAAGCTACATGACACTTACACAATTCTACTCACTTTCTCCCCTTCTCACACATATATGAAACGAAATCACATTTCTTTTGATCTTAATAAGCAGCTACAAACTAGGAACTTTAACACAAGGACTTTAATACTCATACCTGTTGTGGTAAAGCCTCCTACAGTAGAATGAACTCTTCCTCCTCTCATAAATACTAACTGTGAGACTTCCTAAGGAGTGCATGTAGGCAGTCGAGTATAACCTGATCCTTCGAACGTACACCTCTGTCTGCTTATTACTAACACTCTTGCTTTGTATATATCTGTTATTTCAATACACTTGTTCAACCTGCCTTCGTCTCCCGTGTCTTTCTTTCTGGCCCCTGTTGTGGTAAACCCTCCTACTTTCAGACGTACACTTCTAACTGCTTAGTACTAACACTCTTGCTTTGTATATATCTGTTATTTCAATACACTTGTTCAACCTTCCTTCGTTTACCTTGTCTTTCTTTCTAGCCCCTGTTGTGGTAAACCCTCCTACGTTCAGACGTACACTTCTATCTGCTTATTACTAACACTCTTGCTTTGTATATATCTGTTATTTCAATACACTTGTTCAACCTGCCTTCGTCTTCCGTGTCTTTCTTTCTGGCCCCTGTTGTGGTAAACCCTCCTACGTTCGGATGTACACATCTATCTGCTTATTACTAACACTCTTGCTTTGTATATATCTGTTATTTCAATACACTTATTCAACCTTCCTTCGTCTTCCGTGTCTTTCTTTCTGGCCCCTGTTGTGGTAAACCCTCCTACTTTCAGACGTACACTTCTAACTGCTTATTACTAAAACTCTTGCTTTGTATATACCTGTTATTTCAATACACTTGTTCAACCTACCTTCGTCTTCCGTGTCTTTCTTTCTGGCCCCTGTTGTCGTAAACCCTCCTACGTTCGGACGTACACATCTATCTGCTTATTACTAACATTCTTGCTTTGTATATACCTGTTATTTCAATACACTTATTCAACCTACCTTGATCTTCTGTGTCTTTCCTTTTCTGGCCCCTAAACAGGTCACAACAATACCTTTGAGAAAAACTATATTTTATAGTTTTATATTTAAAATGCCTTTCCCAGCTTTTTCTTTGTTGTGGGTTAATTCAAATCCACAACATATTCATCATACAGTGTTGTTTCCTAGGAGTAAAAAGATTCACCTCTCATCTTGTTCACACTCCTCCCTGGCCTTTCCTTATTTCCTGCCTAGGATTAGGTATCTTCTAAATTCTTCTCATTCTCATTCACTCCCAGTAGACCCCCTAGCATCTTGGCATTATTGTCTTGCTTAGGATGAATTGATTAAAAAAAAAATCTCCACAATATCTATATTTATAAACTCTCTGTTTCCAATATTGAATATTTAAGAATATCCTTGCAAAAGAAGGAATTGATAAATATTTGATTTGTGGCAACATTTTTTTTGCAGTTAAAAGAGGTTCTTGAGAAAAATACAGACGCTCACCAAAAGGAATTGGCACAATGCGAGAAAAAATTTCTTGAAGAAAAGGTTTGCAAAGAATAATTATTCATTTATTTGTGTCTTCTTTGATTTGCTTCTAACTTTAATTATCATTAACTTGAAATTATGAAATGAATTCGGAAGTCACACGTAAACATTTTCATTATGATTGATCATTATTATTAATAAAAGAGGATTTTGTTTAATAAATTGAGTGACAGCACTTCACGAAAAAACAGAAAAATTCACTTTAAGGAGAAATTTCAATAAACTTAAATAAAAGGTTAAATCCATTTTGGCAGGAAGGGAGACACGACGTCTACTTCCACTGCTTAGAACACATCCATTAAGTTGAGGAGAGGTGGGGGGGTCTAATATCCTCAGACATTTGTTAGCCAAGGATGGTGAGTTCAATCCTTGGTAGGACCAGAAGAATCAGTTAACAATTAGAGTTAAGGTTCCAAATAACTGCATTGCCTGAATATTCAAAGGAATTTGGCATAATGGGTAAATATGCAAGTAAAACTCATTCAGGTCCTGAAAGTCATGAGTTCAATCGCTAGGTCAGCCAATAGCATGTGCCAAATAAATAAGTTACCAAATGCAACAGAAAGTTCAAAGATGACTGAAATATTGTTTTATGATTCCTTGTGAATCCTCGTCGCCACTTTTGTGATGTTGGACGGATTTGCTTATCACTTTTGCTATATCAAGCAAAAACTCGTTATCACTTCCAAAAATGCTCATTATATTCAAGACTACATAGACACTGGTACTAGTAGTAATGCCTTCCAATAATATCCACACTAGTACACTAGTAATACTATACAAATAGTATAATGATCAGAAGAGAATTGTAATCCGTATAGTAGTAGAGTAGAGAGAGTGAACGTATAGCAATAGTGGAGAGACAAGAAGAGTGAACAGTGATTATTACGCTACTTCGTATTTATTCACTTTATGATCACATGATCTACTTAATAATGGAATCGCCCATGTTGCTCACTGACGATCTAAGTTCAAACCACGGTGTTGGCAATGACACTTACTCTTATACACCACATTGTGATAACTGAGATGGGCAACTCGTCTGAAAGAATGAATCCATAAATTGTTATACAATAGCATTTATTCAAATTACAAAAACAGAATTTCACAAAACATTTCATTAAAAATCCACAATGAACCTCTCTATATTAACGATCCAATTCTTTTTTGTATTGTTGTTGCTGCAACACAGCAAAACTGGCACATTGTAGCACAAATTTCGTTAGGGAAATACAGTTAAAATTTTCAAATTTGAAGAATAAAGGAATTATCATTTAGGAAACTAGTAGCGAAGTAATTATTAAGACAATATAAATTGACAATTTCAAAACAAGGAAGATAACTCTAGCATTTTTTTAAAACCCTTACCCCTCTATGGTCATAGGGGTACCACATTGGCTGCCACAGGAGTAACAATGATGTTTTCTTGATCAAGATAGCCTGATGGAGCCTAAGCCTCCTCAGGCTGATATTGAATTTTCCTTCTCCTAGACTGGTTGCCACACAAGGCTATAGAACCCATTTACTCATAGCTGAGGTGGAAAGATTCATATTTTTTCCAAGGGTATTAGAACATAAGTGACTGTAGCAAACTCAAGTGGGACTAGAACTCGCCTCTTTGATTCCTCAATCCGAGCCTCTATCCACTTTGACTAATACTCCACCGTGACTTTAGGATTGTTCATGGCTAATTAAAGAGTAGATTCTCTTGACAGGTTTGGATTCTTTCCCGTCAATCATAGTCACGTACCTGAGACAATCCTTTAATAAAAATTAATAATTATGCATGTAATAATTAGAATTTTCAAATAATTATCATATAAATTGTATCTTTAGGAAGTGACCTTGATTGGAAGTCAGTGAAAGAAGTGTTAAAATATATTTCTGAAAAAAGAAAAAAAATAGCTAAAAGCATTCACAATCCAAGTTATTTCTGTAAGGTCATCTCAGAGGAAAGTTCATATTAAACACAAAAGCTGTTTCGTCACATAATTAGCAGTATAGGTATATTAGATCAGGAGGGTGAGGTATACCTAGATTAGGTATACCTCACCCTACATTGTTAATTGGTTCCAGAGGTCGAAAAAGAACTTAAGTTGAAATAACCATACTATAAACCACAAATAAGCACTCCCCATTACCTATTACAGTATTTCTGATATGTACAGTGCTGTTTGATAAAAGTGACTCACCTGATTTTTTTTTACTTAAAAAGTTTTTGGCCTATTGTTTTTGGGGTCAAACTAATTTTTAATCTTACTAATATAAAGACCCCTTCCCGACCACCTAGTAAAAACGTTTACTCACCCTAAGGTATTCTATTGATAATTATAATTTTGAATTAAGTTAATGTTGTTCATTTTTCAGTATCAAGTCCAACAGGAATCAAGTCAAAAAATTGCAGAACTTGCCGAGAAAGCACACCAAGAAGCCATATTGTAAGTTAGAATTATCTCACCTTCCCCCCCATCACTTGAATCTCTTCTATGGAGTTGCAGCATTTTCACTGGTTCAGTCCTGTGGCCAGCTTGGGAATATCAGGAGCTGTAAGCTTGGATGTGTGGGTGGTGCAACGGATAAAAACTCAGAATTGTTAATCAGAGAGTTCTAATTCCAGTCGGGTTCGTTGTATTCACTTACATGCTAATACTCTTGGGAAAGGTATGGATCCGCCTCTTCTCCCTCCAGCTATGGGTTAATTAGTAAGACTTGTAGCACTAAACCATTATTATCTCCCAAAAAATATCTTACAATCTAAAAATATTTTCTGGCTTTAAATAACCTGCAATGGGTTGGTAAGCTGTAGAAAACGAATCTATCAATGAAATACTGATTAGCTACACAGACATGTCTTTTAGATTTATTTACATTCTCTGGGATATAAATGCATAGAAACTACCGTGGACACAAATTGAGGGATCAGTTTATATGTTGATTGTAATATAGAATTGATCCCTCACTTTATATCAACATTATAATTTCTTTGTTTGTTGATAAGCCGTAGGAAACGAATGAATCTATCAATGAAATACTGATTAGCAACACAGGCATGTCTTTTAGATTTATTTACATTCTCTGGAATAGAAATGTATAGAAACTACAGTGGCCATAAAGTGAGGGATAAGTTTATATATTGAGTGTAATATGTAATTGATCCCCCACTTTATTTCCACATTATAATTTCTGGTTTGTTGATAAGCCATAGAAGACGAATCAATCAATGAAATACTGATTACCTACCCAGGTATGTCTTTTACATTTATTTACATTCTCTGGAATATAAACGTATAGAAACTACGGTGTCCATAGAGTGAGGGATCATTTTAATTATTGATTGTAATATAAAATTGATCCCCCATTTTATTTTCACATTATAAGTTCTAGGTTATCAAATTCTGATTAGGTATGAATCTAAGTATGTGTTAATTAGTAAGACTTGTAGCACTAAACCATAATTATCTTAAAATCAAAATTCTTACACTTTAAAACTATTTTCTGGCTTTAAATAACCTGCAAAAGGTTGATAGGCCATAGAAAATGAACCAATCAAAAAAATTGCATTGTGTGGACTGGCTAATCTCC
Organism: Acanthosepion esculentum; assembly: GCA_964036315.1. NCBI lineage: Eukaryota > Metazoa > Mollusca > Cephalopoda > Sepiida > Sepiidae > Acanthosepion > Acanthosepion esculentum. Next base: position 29,140 of record CAXIWW010000537.1, on the reverse strand, counting down.
TCAGGAGAGTATTTCCTATGTCAAGAAAATATAAACACTGTACATGTTAAGTATCATTTAACATCAGAATTTGTGTAAATAGAATGCATATATATATATAAAAACTGTAGCAACATAATTACGCTACAAGACAATTGGCAAATGTTTTTAAAAAAATTTTGACTAAAAAATGTTGACCCTGAAGATTTACATATATATATATATATATATATATATATATATATATATATATATATATATACAAGGTGTCCCAAAATAATGTATACACTCTTTGAATCATTATAACTTATTCAATTTATGTATTTTGACTTTTATTTTGAATAAGATTAATACAAGAGAAAGAATATACATTTAAAGAATTTGAGAGTAAAATATACAAAAAACATAGAAAATTAACTTTAATAAGATAAAAGCTACTTGGGGCAATGGCAGAATGTTCACATAAAGTTCTCAAACTGGTTGCCGTTCTGTTCAATACACTTTTCATATCTTGAAGAAATAGACCTACAAATGTCCAGTATCATTTCCTCTGGTATTTGAGCAAATTCTTCTTCAATTGCTACTCTCATTTCAGCAATTGTTTCAGGTTTCCTGCTGTAAACTTTGTCTTTTAGAAACCCCCACAAAAAGAAATCCAAGGGTGTCAAATCTGGTGATCTAGGGGGGTATTCAATTGCCCCTCTTCTTCCAATCCATCTGTTTGGCATATTTTCATCCATATAAGTTCTCACATCATAGTAATGTATTATTAACTATTAATATTTAAAGAGTGTATACATTATTTTGGAACACACTGTATATATATATATATATATATATATATATATATATATATATATATATATATTTACCTTAACTCCAGGCCCTCAGATAATGACCTGGTAATAGAATATATGAAACAGAAAACAAAATATAGTGATAATAATAGTAGTAATAGTAGTAGTAGTAGTAGTAAGAATAGTAGTAGTAGTAGTTTTGTTTTGTTTGTTTTGTTTTATGGCATATCAACCTCAATGGGTTATTTAATGCCGACAAAACTTTTATTGCTGGTAATAATTTTTCCTTCAAAAATTTATTGCCAGTAATAATATTTTACAAAAAATTATTGCTGGTATTAAAACCTATTTTTACACTTTCATAGTGTTTTAACCCCAGTTTGGGGGTTAATTATTTGCCCATACCTGTGACCCTAACAGGTGCTACCACCCTGGGTCAAGGTAGACCTGGAAACACCAGCAATTAAGAAGTGGTTCCACACTCCTCAAAAGCTGCTGAACAGAGTCCTTGCTGTCAGATATAGTTTATCGTCATACCCAGGATGGAGTCGTAGTAGAAGTAATAATACCAGTACAAAGAATAATAACTTGCCAAATCCCCATCTTATGATCATTTCTCTTAATAACTGTTGTAAAATAATCCAGTCGATTATATTTTATTTCTGGGAACGGGATTTTTCGCAGTTGCCATACTTGGTTTCAATCATTCGATGCTGTGTGTCAGAAAAATGCCACTTTCATCACTGTCGCAAATATTTCCTGGCGTTTTGCCTAAGATCAAAGTGTAGCAACTGTTCTTATTAGCTTAATCTGATTCTCGCACTCCATTTCTGTCTTTCCTTCTTTCTTACTGAAACTAAGTAGTATCTTTCCCCCTCTTTCCATGCAATCGAAACAGAATAGTCTATTATTTATGAGGTATTGGCAGGGCGTAACGGTCGTGTGAACTCACAAAGGGTGGGACAAGCACAATTATAATAGGATAGTAGTAGTAATAATAATAATAATAATGGTAGTGATAATACTAGTACTACTACTACTAATAATAATAGTAATAATAATAATAATAATGGTAGTGATAATACTAGTACTACTACTACTAATAATAATAGTAATAATAATAATAATAATGGTAGTGATAATACTAGTACTACTACTGATAATAATAGTAGTAGTAATAATAATAATAATAATGGTAGTGATAATACTAGCACTACTACTAATAATAATAGTAGTAATAATAATAATAATGGTAGTGATAATACTAGTACTACTACTGATAATAATAGTAGTAACAATAATAATAATGGTAGTGATAATACTAGCACTACTACTACTAATAATAGTAACAATAATAGTAATGGTAGTGATAATACTAGCACTACTACTACTAATAATAGTAGTAATAATAATAATGGTAGTGATAATACTAGTTCTACTACTACTAATAGTAGTAATAATAATAATAATGGTAGTGATAATACTATTACTACAACTAATAATAGTACTACTAATAATAATAATGGTAGTGATAATACTAGTACTACTACTACTAATAATAGTCATAATAATAATGGTAGTGATAATACTAGTACTACTACTACTAATAGTAGTAATAATAATACAGTTAAGATAGGTGCACAATTTAAGAAAAGTAAAAAAAGAGTAAAAAACACTGTGTTTGACATTGTTAATATTTCCACACAATGTCTGTTGTCTTCAAGTTATATTTAAACAAATAAATATTTGTAGATACCTCCACAGATTTGCAAAACCTAAGGTTTAAAATGAATTCATAAAAACGAAAAATCTCTCTTGAAGCTTATATTTTAGTTTTAATTTCAAGTTTATAGATTAAATTTAATATTTCCAATAAACGAAATACTTTGCTGTATTTCACAACTAATTTCAGTTGACTGGAAGGAGGTTTTTTTTTTTGCTAAAATAACTGATTTTAGCCCCTTTTTAGTCATCTTTCGTCGCAATGTAATTCTCTTTATTAAAAAATCTCCTAAAAATAAAATATACTTTTCTGAAACTTTATTTGAAGAATATTAGCTGATTTCAACAGTAATTAAACTGATTTGAAACAAATATTACTTCCTTTAAGTTTAAAATATCACAGAAATGCATTTATTAACATGACAGAATGTCTCTCCTCTTTAAGTTATTTTTAAACAATTTTTGTTTATTTGTTTAAATAGAACTTGAAGAAGCGAGACATTCCGTTGAAATAATGTTTAACACAAGCCGTGTGTTTTTTATTTTATTTATCTTTTCTTAAATCACGCTCTTCTCTTAACTGTTGAAAAATATTGGAAGAGTTATGTCAATTATTTTGTTTATTATTATTATTATTTATTTATTTATTTTTTTACCAGTAAAATTTTGCTTGGCACAGCATGAACAATCAGATAAGCAATGGATGCCCAACGCTACAGGATGTATCTTTGCTTGATATCCAATAAGTACGCGATCAGCTAATAACATCCAATAATCTTTGCAAAGAGACAATAATAATAATTATAATAATACCAAAGAAGAACTGTGAAAATCTTACCCAGCCAATGACTGTTTACATTCAGCATGACATATTTATTGATTCTGTAAGCACCAATTGGCAATGGAACCTATTTTAGTCCTCCATTAGTCTATTGGTTCTTTCCTCAGTTCATAGTCTTCATAAGAAGGTATCTTGAGAACAAAGGCTAAAGATAATAATCATTATCTCTTGCCCCTCATTAGACACCAATGAGAGGACGTTAAACATTTCAAAAGACTGCTTTTTTTCTCTCCATTTGCCTAATTAGCAGTTGTAATGGAGAATGGTGTTGTGATTGCTATGTTTTCCACGCCCACATTTTATTCATCTGCGATTGGCTAATAAATCAATACTACCTTTCTATAGGACAATTTAGTCATCGCAGTTGTTGCTTTGAATTTTTCAGTTTTGAACTTGCTTGCTTGTTTCGTTAGTACGAATGTAGTGATTGGTTAATTTTTAACCAATCACATATTTTAATGCAAAATTAACTTTCCCCGTGGTTTCTCTGGGAGCCTACCTTTTTTCCATAAATGGGGCAGCTTTTGAGAAAGCCGCCAGTAAGGTCCAGTAAATTTTGCCTGTCAACACAAACCTACGACTTTACTCATAACATTTCAAACACACACACAAAATTTTGTAATATAAATCTACATTTCGCTCTGTGACTTAGCCAAGTCCAATCAACCAGGACTCTGTTAATTTCTCTAACACAACACACTTTTTGATCAATTGTATTCTTGTGTTATCTATCCTAACAAACAGACTTTGTTCTAATATTGATTCCTGAACATTTTTCTCTCAAGAGAACTTTCTTCGGACAATCAATTACAAATCAAAATACAGTTAAAGGGGAGCAACTTCTTTCCCTTAATCTATCCATTGAATACAATTTTATTACATGTTTTGTCCTTGTATGTTATTTCAATATATATACTTGTTGATTCACATTTGGAGTTTTGTTGTTTACTTGAATTCTGTATAATATAAATAGTATTGGTCCAGCTACCCACTGGCTGCATCACAATGGTTAGCAACTTGGACTGAGGAATTGGAGAGCCAAGTTCGAATTCCAGTCATGTTCATTATATTCACTTACGTGCTAATACGCTTGGGAAAGGTAAAAATCCAACTCTTCTCCCCCAGCTATGGGGTAAATAGCAGGACAGATTGGGTCCTATAGCTTTGGTTGACAGCCAGTCTAGGAGGAGGAAAACTCTGAATTCAAACCAGCCTATCAGTTACACTGCTTCTACTGCGAATATTAATTCTACTGTAAATATTATCATCATCATTCGACTGTAGTTGGGATCATCGCACCAATGTGGACAATCCTTTCTTTAGCCGTACAGTGTTGTATATTGCTGCTCTGCTCAAATAAAGAGATGAGCACTTATATATAAAAATATATAAATATCTTTATTGTTTGAGTTGCGGCAAATGGGTAGGGTGGGGGAGAATCAAAGAGGTTAGGATTGTGCACACAGGAACTGTTGCAGACAAATCTTTGGTGAATCTCTAGCCAGCCTCTCCATCCAGATCAAGAATTGAACCCCGATTATATAACATTTGGACACTTACACAACTTCACATGGCTATGCCTTCTTCCAGTATGTTGCCTACACAATTTTGTGTGGCCATGTCTACCTCGGCATGCGCCCACACAAGCACACATTTCCTTCCACCTGTGCACCTTGTTTATTCAAGGCTCAGGACACACCTGTGCATCCTAGATATTTTAGTCACCAGATGATTTCCTGTTTATGGTATGCACCAATTCCGATTTCTGCTCACACAGTGATGCAGCAGAAGTAAGGCTAAATGTCTTTCTTCAACCAATATCCAACAATAGTATGTGTTATGCCAGGGCTACATACAGTTTTGAATTCAGAGTTATTTTCACCTAGACCAGTTGCCACCCAAGGCTAAAGAACTCAGTTTGTCCTGATATTTACTCATAGCTGAGAGGAGAAAAGGATTCATACCTTTCCCAAGGGTATTAGTATGTAAGTGAATGTAATGGATTCGACTGGAATTCGAACTTGGCTCTCCGATTCTTCAATTCAAGTTGCTATCCATTACTCCACCGGGCCTTAGTAAATATAATTTCTACATATTAACAATATCACCTAACGGAGACAAAGTAATGCAGAAATTTAAAAGATTTTAAACTTTATAAATTATTCTAATTAAAATTTTTAAAAAATGAAAACAATTCCAGTAAAAATTTATTATTCCTTGAAAATTTATATATATATATATATATAACAAAATTTATATATATATATATATATAACAAAATTTATATATATATATATATATAACAAAATTTTCTTTCAAATAGTTTCTTAACCTCCTGAAGATGGTCTCAGATGAGATTGAAAGTACTTGGGGAAATAAAAAATATTTGAAAGAAAATTTGGGTCTCGCTCTGTCTTTTTTACAAATACTTTCATGGTAATTGCTCCGAGGAGCTGCTTTCGCTGGTCCCTAGGCCTCATGAATTTAAACGTCCTACGAGGCTGGCATCCCGTTCCCACCCCTTCACCGTTGAAACTCTTAGATGTAGACGTCTCTTCTACTCCAATAGCTTCATGTCTCGCACATCTCGCCTGTGGAACTTCCTTCCTTATTCCTGTTTCCCTGTCAAATACAATCTCCAACTATTTAAGTGTAACGTCAATCGACATCTCCAGTTGCCTTAATCTATCCACTTCCCTTCTCCACATCCTTTCACCTTTCATTCCTATCTGCTCTCGCTCCAAATCTTCTGTAACCCCCTTGCCTTGATCGACCCACTGTCTTTCTCTTTCTCCACATCCTCTCCTTTACCACTCCTATCTGCTCTTCCTCCAACCCTTCTTTAACCCCTTGCGTGCTAGTAGCCTCCAGCCTTGCTTGGGGTGATACGCTTAATAAAAAAAAATTAAAAAAAAAAATATCTTAATCAATTTTCTAAGGCTACCAAGAAATTAATCCACAAACTTGAAAGGATCACAATGAAAAATAATCGACATGATATGTCTAAATTATTTAACCAAACCTGTTTGAATGAAAATATGCCGCCTAATTATACATAATATATATATATATATATATATATATATATTTGTGATTTCAACGAACACTCGTTTCCACTTTTGTAATGTCAATGAATATTCGTTGTCACTTTTGTAATGCTCGTTGTAGTAGAGACTTTGTAATCATAGATACAGCTATAGTAACACCGTTGAACAATACTGGGGTCAGACACTTTCGAATAACACTCACACTAATAGTACTTGTTCAATAATACTTGCTCGAATAGTAACCGCCGAATAGTGATCCAAATAGTAATCTGTATAGTGATAAATTAGACGTCACGCTAATTCCCATTTATACATTTCCTTTACCATCATGTGATCTACTTATTCAAAATAGGATCACCTGTGTTTGCTCTCAGCTGATCTGTTTTCAAACTCTAGTGTCAGCAGTGACACTTTATTCCTATATATAAATATATATAAACATTAAAAAAAATGTCTTAAAATAATTGTTGGACTTTGTCCATTTCATAATGTGTGACGTCATATATATATATGTATATATATCATAATAGTAAACATCAGAACAGTAAACACTTTGTTTTTCAGTTAACACAGTTGTCAGATGCTTTTCTATATCGGCCCTTGTTGACTTTTTTTTATTTACAGAAATATGGACGATACCACAAAGCTGGTGTACAAAGAGAACATCCGCCTGACAGAGGCTCTCAAATATCACATGGAAGAGACAGAATATCTGAAAAAATCCAAAGACAATTTCGTAAAAGACAAGGAAAATATGACTGGCATGTTAAAAGATCAGAAAATGTTGCTTCACAAAAAAGTTGTTGAAAACAAAAAAGTCAAGTCACTAAACTCCAAGGTAAAAGGAAGTTTCTTTTTTTTTTATCATCTTAAATTTAATCTTAAATTTCAGAATTATCTACTTATCAATTATTATTTGTCCTTACTGAGTTCTCAAACTTGAACTATCTGAGGGCTCTTAGTGTCAGAAAGTGCCATAAATTTATCCAGCAGTAAGTACAGGTTTACATAATGCTCTTCGATTGTCTCAGTCGGGCAGGTTGGTTTTGAAACTGTGCTCTTGCACTCAGTTTGAAAGTTTGGGCTTTTTTTGAGGGAACGATTTTGAAGAATAAGTTTAGGTTCAAAACTGAAGTGTTGGAATTTCGTTCAGGTGATCAGTGAAAGTTTTATAGCACAGCCATTGAAATAAATGCAGTTCGTTGGTTTGAAGTTAAAAGTGGTAATACATTCCATAATCAAGAACTGTAAATCTTCAACATGATCCAGAGAATAAAGCAAAAGACAACCGAAATACAAAATGTTGCATTAGAAAATTTACAGCTCAATGCTTTCACCTTGTCAGATGAATTTCAGGTGAGGGAAGAGGCTATAAAAAAAATTGTCCATTAGATAAATAAACACTTATTCATACTTAATTATGTCAATTTACAAAACTAATTTTAGTGATTTGCCCTTTTTGTAATTTTTTACAATTTTTACACACTTTTCACTTATCGAATACAGTAAAAAAAATTGCATATTTTGCTTGTGGTGATTCATAATTAGAATTCTGGTTTGAATATATTTTCCATTCAGTGCATCTAATACAAAAGATATCAACTTTGTTTGAATTTATTTTTGAAATAGTAAAATTTTGAAGTCAGTTTGTAAGTAAAAACCTGTGGAAATTATATATTTTTGTACATTTTTTCAGACGCTCTTTAAAATTAAATGGTCAAAAATTAGTAAAAACTCTGAATCTAATTTTTGATGCCAGTAATTAGCACATTAAACCCGCAGCTTTCACATGCAATGCAATGTTGATTTTCTAAAATAAACGGAAAAATCCACCTGCGATGTTGATTTCACTTTTTGCTATGTTTGATGTTTTAATTAATCACTTGATTTTTAATTGCTTTTTAATTTTATTTTTTTTAATTAAATTTTAGTTGATTTTAAATTTAATTGTTTCATTTTGGGGGGGGGGGTATATTGATTCCATCTTTTTTTCTACATTACTCATGTGAAATTCTGGTGAACATGTGTCAGTACGGATATGTTTGTCAATATCAATTACATCTGGGTTTTTCTCATTAGCAGCAGGGGGTGGCACTTTGGCATGTCCAGTTAGATACAGACCTCTCGATTTACCAACCTCCTCCCAAGGCAAGATGTGCATGGCACAAGGCCAGTTTTTAACGTGGGGTGTTCTGAGCTCATAGGCTCGGGCAAAATTTGCTGTAGACCCTGTGTACATGAGGTTGGGTTTGTCTACCTCCCCAAACAAGACTCTGCTCTTTGGAACAGCCTCATCTGGATTCCTCTCCTCCCAGAGGCAGAGAGTTCAGGCCTCTCTACAACTGGTCAAGATCTAGGTCTTTTGTAAGATGCCTCATGCCAATAAAAGCCGGGGGAAAACCAGCAGCAGTCGGTTGTTGGCAAGACAACGGTGTCTTGTGAAGTCAGTTCCGTGGGCATTTTGTTCCTCAAGTTGCTGTAGTTTTCAAGGCAGTGTTATTATTTGTTACCTCCTGACCCTTTCCCCTCTCTCCCTATTATCCCCGTAGATGGTGGGAGAGCAATCGGTTAGGTGTTTCCCTCGCAATCTCAACAGACTCTTTGCTTACATTACAACAAACCTATTGCATAGAATACAATTAAAAAAAAATACCATATCACTCCAGGACATGGAAGTTCATGACTCTCCACAGATTTCTTTACTACAGTGTAACCCGGATATAAGAGACCCGGATATAAGAGAAACGCTGATATAAGAGAGATTTTCTCTGGTCCCAAATTAGAGCCTGTGTTAATGTATATAAAATAGACCAAACCTGGATATAAGAGAAACCCGGATATAAGAGACTTCTTCTCCGGTCCCGACAACTCTCTTACACTGTATATATTAATTGCCATGAATTCTTGAGTTAGATAATGAAGTGCTTTTCCCATTTTGCCGTCTCCATGGTTTGGAATTCTGATATAAAGAAACCATATGTAACTCATTAGACAGAAAATATTGTTTGGACTGACACTGATGCCAAGTGCGAACAAAACTAATAGCACTAATATTGGATAACTCGTGAACTGAGTTTAGATCACGACACAGTAGGATTGGCTGTAGATAAAATATGTAGTAGCAGCAGTCAGCAATCTAGTAGCAACAGGTTTCTCTGCAACTGGTCAAGATCCCAGGTCTTTGTTAGATGCCTCATGCCAATAAAAGCTGGGGAAAAACCAGCAGTCGGCAAGACAAAGGTTTGGCATTCCGCTACTACTTTTTCATCAATGTCGATATAAATTGAATGTACGAGCGAACACAGGCAGTGAGAATTTACGACGACTAACATTTGCTAAACGAGTTCACGATGCTTGTATCATTACTGCAGTGAAGTACAAAGTTAGAATCTCAAATTCTTTAACATGAAATAACTTCACTGTAATTCAAGCTAAATTTTCAACTCACTCACCAACTTCTTCTGCAACTTACTAAAAACTATTCAATCACGCTATTGAATCTTCTTACAAAACTTAAATTACAAACATTACATTCCACTTTTTGCACGAAAATCGACATTGATGAAAAAGTAATAGCGGAATGCTAAAAAGGTGTCTTGTGAAGTCAGTTCCGCGGGCATTTTGTTCCTCAAGTTGCTATGGTTTTCAAGGCAGTGTTATTTTTTGTTACCCACCATCTCTCCCCCTGCTCTCTCCCTATTATCCCTGTAGATGGTGGGGGGGCAATCAGTTAGGTGTCCCCCACTCCCAATCTCAACAGACTCTTTACTTAGACTACATTTGTCTATCCTAAGTTCCATTCTGATGTCATCGCTGAAGCTTTTATCTTTCTTGATTACCATTTTGAGTTCCTTTTTTAATTTATTTCCAAATCCTTTTCTATAATGATTTGAATTTTCCCACATCTTGGAGAACTGATATCATTTGCAATCTTTTAAGACTGCACTATGTGCTATCATGCTTATAATGTAGAGAGATTCCTTGAAAAATCCTTCTTTTGATGCGCTTACCTTTGACAACGGTCCCCCGTTCCACTGGTTAACTTCTCTTGGCAGTTTTTCATGCAGTCATTAATCTTCATAACTTTTCAGTATCTTATATAACAGAAACCACATTACTTGAGCACTTTCCATAACAGCAACAGCAAAGTAACTTGAAAGGAAAGTAATGATATAATCACAATGTTAACTTTCCACACAACTTCAAACAAAAGGTTAGGAAGGAAACCCCCGTCAATACTGGAAAGAGCTATAAGAGTTACCTGGACTTGAGAAACTTATTTTCTTGAAAAATTATTTTAAGAGAAAGATTTTTTAAAAATTTCAGTGAAAAGTTGCACTGGCAGCTTGGTCAATGAATGACAAATGTTTCCTTATAAGGAAACAGCTAATATTGCCATTACTATTATTACACATTTCCCAGTTAGTTGAATTTCTGTATCTGCTTAATTTTCACATCCCAATATGTAACTCATAGCTTTGGATGTCCCTTTTTCTCACCGCCATTCTTGCTGTCTTTTATACATTTAATGGTCAGTCCTTTCTCCTTGTTTCCTCAGCTGTTCTTCTTTATGTGCTGTGTCCCCTCAGGATGCAGTCAATTATGGCTCTCCACAACTTCCTGCCAACTGTAGTGCTTAATAAAATCCAAGATCCATTTACTCAGGCTCATTAAGTATATTATGTGTTGTTTTAATCTGTCCCTCTATCTGTCCTGTGAGTACCAGATTCTCCAAGCTCTCCTTCCTCATTATATGTCCCAGTAACCTCAACTATCTCTTGCTGATGTTAAGTATAAGTTTCCTTTGTGTTTCCAATACTTCCATATTCAGTTCATCTTCAGCATCCTTCTGTAGAACAACATTTCTGTTGTTTCAAGTCGCCTCAACATCTTTGAGGACATTGTTTCAAGTCGCCTCAACATCGCCTCAACATCTTTGAGGACATTGTTCAACACTTACTGCCATACAGGAAGACAGATATCATAGCAGTTTTTATGTTCTTTAGTTCTCTGTTTAGCTTTTGGAACGCTTCTTTGGTGATCCAGTTACACCTTCAGATCACAGTGTCACTCTTTCTCTTCTCTGTTAAAACACTTCCCTCAGCACAACAAATCTTTTCATGCGACAAAATAATTCAAACTGAATACACAGACATATTTTATAACCCTGAACATAGTTGATTTTTAATTATATTTTATAAAAGTGAACTTTTCAAATAATTCTGATTTGTGTTTATTTTAAATTCAAATATATTTTTTCTCTTCATAAAATCTGAATCTAAATTCTTTGATCAATTTCCATCTAAGCTGGTTATGAAGATTGATATTCTGGAGAAGTCTCTGCGTCATATGATAAAGGAATTTGAGAACCAGAAAGAAGTTTGCACAAAAGAAGCTAACCAGGAGACTGAAGTCTGCAAATCAGAGATTGAACGCCTGAAGCAAATTTTGGATTTAAAGGCAAAAGAAATGAACAAAGTGAAGAGATTGGCTCGCAGCATTCTTGAACAGAGGACAGAATTGGAAACATTCTTCATTGAAGCTATAAAATATGTAAAACATGAAATTGAAAAGAATCGGTAAGTACCTTTCAAGTTCGTATTTGGTCAACTGTTACTATGCTATTATCGCATAAGGGCAAATGGCTGTCATATTCAATGAATCTGGGATAGATTTTTACTACTTCCATCCCTACTTAAAAATAGACAAGAATGTCAGTCAGAAATATATTAGATCAAACATAGCATAGTTTAAAATGTCCTGTAGGCTGATAATGGACTCTCCAAACTGAATTAAAGTTTCAAAGATTTTTATCTTAACTAGGAAGCCAGGGTGTCTATGCTCAATTTCTCAGAGATATATGCCATTTTTAATTCTTGTTTGAATTTTTAAAGGATATCTCAATATCTTTTTTTTTTATCCCATGATCTGTAGGGTTATAGGGCCACCATGTGTATTGCAGCCACAGTGGAAATGGTGTTTCTTGTGCAAGATAGCCTGACAGAGCCCAACCCTCCCCGGGCTGGTTTTGAATTCAGAGTTTTTCCCTCAATGTAATGGATCCGACTGGAATTCGAATTCAGCTCTCCGTTTCCTCAAGCCGAGCCGCTTATCCATTACTCCACCATGCCTCCCTTATATTTTGACTTATACTAAATTTAAAACTGAGTAACATTTGTTTTTCTAAGAGAAGCAGATAGACCTTCCTATCACCTCGTACATACTCCTCCCAATTCCCTTGAACAGGAGTTGACGCTCATCCCTTGTTTCCTGTTTATGGAGGGGGGTTCCTGGTTCCTTTCTTCTGAGGCCTTAATAGTGGTGCTGTCATGAATTTTTGGTGATATGTACGGATGGTAGCTATGTCTCTTCATGCTGAGGGTACCAGGTTGGCAGTTTTTTGGTTGCTGCTTCTCAGTTGGTAGTTAGGAGCCCAGACTCTTCCATAGCACCTAGAGAGGCTGCTCTGATTGACAGTTGTATAATATCAGGTCTCTTACAGTACCATGTTGGACAAGGCTGCATTATCCTGCAGTCTGCGCCAATTTTCAGTCTGCACATGTTACCTCAAATGATCAACAGCTACTACTATTTTCAGCCTTTCCCTAACCTTCTGCCACTGTCTTTTAATATCTGTCTATATCTCTGAGATGAGGTATTATAATTACTTTCATTATTTACATTATTCGGACTGTTATCCTCATCTTCATTGCTATATTCACATTGTTTCAGCCATTGTACATGCCAGACTTCTTCAGGTGATTGGAATTTAGAACCGAACCCTTTATTTCGTCTATTGGGTTAGATTGGAGAGTTGAGTGAAAGGGAAATAACTGAGACATCTGGAAGAGGCATGGCACATGGAAGTAGAACAATCTACACGGTAGATGAAATAATGGGTTCGGTTCGAAATTCCAATCACCTGAAGAAGGCCAGAGTGTACAATGGCCGAAACGTTGTGAATATGGCAATAAAGATAAGGATAATAGTCTGAATAATGTAAATAATGCAAGTAATCATAATACCTCATCTCAGAGATATAGAGAACGAAATGTAGTGAATATGGCAATGAAGATGAGGATAATAGTCTGAATAATGTAAATAATGCAAGTAATCATAATACCTCATCTCAGAGATATAGAGAACGAAATGTAGTGAATATGGCAATGAAGATGAGGATAATAGTCTGAATAATGTAAATAATGCAAGTAATCATAATACCTCATCTCAGAGATATAGAGAACGAAATGTAGTGAATATGGCAATGAAGATGAGGATAATAGTCTGAATAATGTAAATAATGCAAGTACTCATAATACCTCATCTCAGAGATATAGAGAACGAAATGTAGTGAATATGGCAATGAAGATGAGGATAACAGTCCGAATAATGTAAATAATGCCTCTGTGTTTTCTACAAATATTTTCATGGAAACTGCTCAAGATTTTTCCCCTGGTGCCTCAAATACATGAATTTAAGCAATGCGATTAGAGAAGTACAATCTTCAAAAATTTAAATGCTGTCTTTTTGAAATCCCCTTCATTGTATTTTCCTCAATCCTTCTATTCAGTTTCCTTTTTTACTCTCCCTTTAACCCTTAGGGTAGTAGTGACATTACTGCCTTGCTTGGGGTGGCATGATTAAAAAAAACAAAAAATGGCAGCCTAATAATCAAGTCTGCAGACACATGCAGTGGAATTCCTTAATATATCAGGGATATAAGAGGTCTGCAGCGAATCACATGGAAAGATACAACAGAAAACGGAGCCACAATAAGGTTGGTTAATCAAAAGTGCCAACAGCCTGGCTGTAGAAGAAATCTGGCATTAACAGGGTGAAGTAAGTTAGAATCAAGCTTTTGTTGTGTATGAATATGAACTCAAAACACACCATATCCATTTTTTTAAACCCTCATGTGTAAAATACAATTACGGACTTGAAAGTAGAAGTGACGAAAAAAAATAGGTTGTTTATCACTTTCATTAGTAACGTCCTATGTTACTAATGAAAGCACAAAACTTAATCAATCATATGTATAGCATTCATCATCATCATCATCATCATCACCATCATCACCATCACCACCACCATCATTATCATCACCATCACCACCATCATCATCATATCATCATCACCATCACCACCATCATCATCACCATCACCAGCACCACCAACACCACCATCATCATCACCATCATCACTATCATCACCATTATCACCATCACCACCACCATCATCACTATCATCATGATCATTATCACCATCATCACCATCACCATTATCATCATCACCATCACCACCACCACCATCATCATCATCATCATCATCCCATCATCACCATCTCACAGATACAGCGTTTCCCAAATTCTGGGAACTCGCTAAGAACAATACACGTACGTACGAACACTCACAACACACACACATAATTTCTCCATACAAACACTATGTAACTGTTCATGTCTTTGTGTAACTTGTTATTAATATATATTTGTTTACATATATATATATATATATATATATATATATATATATATATATATATATATATATATATATATATCGGTCTTGTTTGTTTTCTTTGTCTTCTTTGGACTTAATTAAAGTCCGACATTCCTATGTAGCTGGACCGGCCAGCAGGAAACCTTAACCTTCTGATACTACTCCACATCTTCACCTGCACGGTCTGCTACACAGTAATTCAGACTTTGCTAACCAGATGCCTCTTTGTGACTGAATGGTTAACTGTACATCAGATCAAATGATGGTTCCCATGAAGGGTTACAGGTTCAATTCCTGTCAGAGAAGCACATTTTTTCTACAAAATTTCTCAAACATTCAAACTGTTAAATGTAATTAATACTGTAAATTTAAAAAACAGAGCATTTACTTACTTAAATATTTATTTCTATAGAAATAACGTGTAAACAAAAATATTATTAAATAATTGTTGCACTTAATCCATTCCATAATATAAATTTATATGTGTGAATAAAAACAAAAGGAAACCTTATCTTAGCTCATGCACGTTGGCCTCTGGTGGGCTTTATCAAAACAGATGGAAGGATTTTATTTGCAACAAGTATTTATAGACAAAAGTAAAAATGGTAGTTTTTTAAATTTTTTAATTTAAGAAATGCTCATAAATATTCATCAGGCTCGTGAAAAGTGAAAAGTCTCGGTAAATTATAGAAGACCCTAAGTGACATCATTTAAGGTCTTATAAATTATGGAGGAGGTTAAGTGATATCATTTAATGTCTTATAAATTATGGAAGACGGTAAGTGACATTTTTTAATGTCTTATAAATTATGGAGGACGCTAAGTGACATCATTTAATGTCTTATAAATGGAAGTGAGTAAATAATGTTGTTGAATTTTTTATGCAATTTATAATTGTTTTAATATGGGATAAATTTATTTATTATATATTTTAAATAACAGATGGTTATGAATTTTACCATTTTTCTTTTAATTTTTTACCATTTTTATAATCATGTTTGTTGGGTTGGGAAAGTAGCAATTCTTTCAGGGATGAAGACCTTGGAAAAATCTGGGGCACAGATTTATATTTTGCTAAAATTCGATAGCAGCTCTCTTGAGAATTTTCCATCTAAGTAAGTTACTTTCTCTTTTAATAGGTATGGCATTCTTTAGATTAAAGTTGTGATTGAATTTATTTCTATGTTGATGTAATGGAATAACCTGTCACCCACATGAGTGACTACACTCTAGGTAGTAACTACCTATAAGTATCTGCAAGGCAATGGACTACAGAGACTAGCCGGGATCTATCAGTCTGCAGTTGGAGATTCATCTTCAGCTGTGCTGGTCAAACTCTCTGCCTCCGGACAGAGAGGATCCCCAACTGAGGCTATGTCGAAGGGCAGAGTCTCGTCTTGCGAAACAGCTAATACCTAACCCCGTTTTATATGGGGTCTATATATATATTTTTAGCCAAGCCTATGGGCTCGGATATCCCACATTAAATTTGGCCCTGTGCCACATCTGATCACGTGGGGCGGTTAGTAGATATACGAGCTGGGATCTGTTGAGTACGCGAGACATACGCGAGAACTACTGACCTTCCAATAGTAGCACTCTCTACTAAATTGACTTGCAACAATTTTGTGCATAACTGTTACCTTTTATTCTTATTGTACTGTTTTTTTTACAGTAAACCTTTACTTATTTTATCCACCTTGTTTTTCAAGTATATATTCCTATTAGCACGGAATATAACATATGTATAACAAATGATAAATTGTTGTGTATAAGATCCTTTTTGTGTACATAGATATGTTTTTTAAATTTCTGCAAGTTTCCCCAATTTATAATCAAGAGCATTTGTGACAGTTTATTTTATATATACCTGCTTCAGAATTATTGTTACGGGTATTTTTGATTCTGATCAGATCCATGATATGAATTTGGTTGTAATTATTTTTGATAGTCTTGAGATTGGATAATTTTTTTGGCATAGGAATTACATATGTGTTTTTTATTTTGTTTTGGATCTGAATTTCTTGTTGAAATCACACAACATATAAGGCATGAAATAAACCTGCCTAGTTTTTGAGCACAAAAGCCACAATAGTCAGGCATCCAGTGAGGGACAAATTAAATACAGAATATTCACAACTATTATTATTTGCTTGGCGACAGAATTATATTTTTGAAGCTAAACTTTCTGCAATCTAACAGAATAATCTGACATATTTGTGGGTGAATAGTTGAAGCTTTTACCAAACAGTTATTTTTTTTCTTTGTTTTACAGACAGAATTGCTTTTATGCAGCCAAACTTGCAAAGAATATTAAAAACTATTTTAAGGATAACAATTTATCTAAATTTTATGTTTGTATGCATGTAGATGAGAGTCTTTTATCATATGACTGTAGAATCGTCCGTATTTTTCCACTCAACCCGTTTAAAGGCGGAATTTTCCATAAGAGCTAGTTTCGACCAATCAACACCACACATTGCGAAACTCGGCTTATTATTGGTCGAGACGCCCCAGGATAAATTTCGGCGGGAATGCGCTGGGAGCCGATCTAATTTTCGCAGAGTAAATAAAAGGACGAATCTTAGTCCGATTCACTAGTCAGCAATTCACTCTCAGAGAGATTTCTACAGAGATCCACGCGTGTCTACATCTTGACTTAAAGGACTTTTCGCGCGTCAACACCTGACTCAACCTTCAACCTCTTTCTCTCTCTGAAATCTTAGTACGTTTCTAAAAAGTGTTATTCTACACTACCAAACAGAAATTATTACTAAAGCAAATATATATAAAAAATACGGTCCAAGGTGAATAACTCTGCCAAAACAAAAAACATACAAAATTCAGCAAAAAAATCTCGCAACTACAATACTTTAAAATTTATCTCTCGATAAATTTTCCTCAAATTTTTATGTCAACACTTTTCCTAAACAAAGGAACATTCATGAACTTTGAGTTCATAAAATACTTCATTCAACTTTTGTTCAACAATTCAGTTATTTCGACTGAAACACAACTTTTTCCAAAAATTGTATTGTAATTTATTTGTACATAAATATTCAATGTTTGTTTCTAATTGAATTCACGACTACCTTTGTTTCTTCGTTCAATATTGCCTTTGAGATTTATTCCTTTTGTATGTCTACGCTAAATTGTTGTGATTAATATGAAGAACATGCTTTTCACGTTTATTACCACAAACCTAAAAACCCTTCTGATTACACACTAATTCATAGCATATCCCAACATGACTGTTTTTGCTTTTTGTTTTGTTTTGTTTTACAGACAGAATTACGTTTATGAAGCCAAAGCTGCATATCAAAATAAAATGTTAGAAGCGGTTTTAGGGAGAACAGAATATCCCAAAATACGGACCTTCAATCAATTAATACACAGTACAAATGATGTGCACAATGATTTTGAACCAGCAGAATTTTTGTGAGTATAACACTTGCTATGTTTAAAGCAAAAATCACATTTTAATTATACAGCACTAAAACAGTCAGCAGGAGAAAAAAGTTATATATATATATATATATATATATATATATATATATATATATATTTGCCGTGCCTTTAAAACCATAAATTTAAAAAAAATAAGTTACTCCAAAATTCGCTTGACGAGGAAATGGAACTAATATTTTTAGTTTAATAACAAAATTAAATTCGAAGGTTTTAGCTTCCATTTTTGAAACATGGTTATCACTGTGTAGCAAAAAAAAACATATTTTAAATCGATTAATTTATAATATATATATATATATATATATATATATATATATATATATATATATGAAGAAATATAGTCTTAAGATGTGCTATGTTTATGGGATAAAGTGCTCAATATCAGAGATAGAGTGTGTGTAAATATAAAAGTGAACATAGAAATCTAGCATGAAACAGACTGTCGCCTCTAAATGTTGACTTCTATGTTCACTTTTATATTTATATATATATATATATATATATATATATATATGTATGTGTGTGTGTGTGTGTGTGTGTGTGTGTGTATATTAAAAAGAAGAGAGAAACCGCAAACGTTTTTGGTTGTAATGTGGATGTTTTTAAAAAAATATGCTTTATTTTCCATAATTTTGCTTCGTATTCATCCATATACTCCTGTTTCTCTTTTTTGGATAATTCCCGCCACATCTGTCCAATGATTTTACCAATTTCGCATAATTTAAGGTCAGGGTTGGCTCCCTTTACTGAGTCCCATACCTTTCGGCTGTATCTCATGTAAGGCATAAGGTAGCTTATCTGGAGGTTTGGGTGGTTTTGGCTACATTTATAGCTTTGGAGCCAACAGGGACATGAGTGAAAGAAGGATGGCCATGTGCACTAAAGTAAAATGGACTATTGCTGGACGAAGATGAACCGACACCAGAGGAGCCAGACTGTCCAGATTTGGAATAATTGTGCCCAGAGCTCTGAGCAACAGGTAATTTTGTAATTGGGAAGAGCCATACGGAAATATGGCCATACCAGATTTTTAGAAAAATATACTTCAACAATTCATTTATCACTTCAATAATGAACAATGGTTGCGTTTTACACACTTTTCTCTCTTTGGAACCACTATAACCTCTTTTTGTCATATATATATATATATATGACAAAAAGAGGTTATAGTGGTTCCAATCTATCTATATATTTAATGAAACATGTATGAATATATATATATATATATATATTCATACATGTTTCATTAAATAATATAGACAAGTGTTGTCTATTTATTTTATGTAAATTCTTTTCATGTCGTCTGATAAGCTTCATAACATTATCATTAAACAATGAAAGAAAATCACAATATTGATACATATTTTTAATCCAATCTAAGCAATTAATGAAACATGTACGAATGAAAAAATGCTGCCTAAATACACACAATATATATATATATATATATATATATATATATATATATATATATATATATATGTGTGTGTGTGTGTGTGTGTGTGTGTGTGTGTGTGTGTGAAGAAATATAGTTTTAAGGTGTGCTATATTTATGGGATAAAGTGTCCAATATCAGAGATAGAATGTATGTAAATATAAATATAAAACTGAACATTGAAGTCAACACTCAGAGGCAACAGGCTGTTTCATGCTAGATGTAATCGTATATATATATATATATATATATATATATATATATATATAGATACACAAACACTTTATTTTGGGATATTACATTGAAAACGTGTCAAAATCACTACACAATTGCAGTCGTGTTTTGATGTGTATCAAAGTAATTTATAATCACCTGATGAGATGCATTGATATGCATTGAAACACGACTGCAATTGTGTAGCGATTTTGACACGTTTTCAATGTAATATCCTAAAGTAAAGAATATTTGTCTACTTTGTATTGAGCCCTCTTTTAAATTAGATGTTACAAATGTTGGAATTGTACTTTATTTGTTCTCATCATACCTGGATATATATATATATATATATATATATATATATATATATATATATATATATATGTGTGTGTGTGTGTGTGTGTGTGTGTGTGTGTGTGTGTGTGTGTGTGTGTGTGCTGTAGTTTGCTTTATCACGCATCCAAAAATTTAATTTCTTTTTTTCTAATCAGATGTCGTTTATGCATTTACAGTTTTCATCCAATTTTAATGGAATTTTTTTTTTTTTGATAGATAATTCTTCAGTACCGGTTTTATATATATATATATATATATATATATATATATATATATGAATTACATAAAAATTAAACTCTATTACCCCAGTCAGATGGAAATTTCACCTCCAGGATATTCTTTCTGGGGCTTGTCAATGCAAAAAAGTTTGTTAAAATTTTAATGTTTTTTTTGTTTTTTTTTTAAAATAAGAATTAAAGAAGGAAGGAAAGAAAGAAGAAAAAAGAAGAAGAACAAACAACAAATGAGGGAAATAGCATTAAAAGAGAGATAGGGAGACAGAAGACATTAACAAATCCCAGGGAGAATATCCCGGGGGTGAAATGGCCATCTGAATCGGGTAATAGTTTCATTTTTATGTAATTCATTTATATGTGCTATAATAAATTTATTGAGCTCTCTTGTGTAAATCAGATTTAATATTTTATATTAATAGGATTCACTTGGATTACTTACCCATGGACTTTATATATATATATATATATATATATATATATATATATATATATATATATATATGTATATGTATGTATGCGTATATATATATGTATGTATGCGTATATATATATGTCTGTATGTGTATATATATATATATATATATATATATATATATATATATTGTGTATTTAGACAGCAATTCTTCATTTATACATGTTTCATTAAAGACGATAGACAAGGTACTGCGATTAACCTTTTTATTTAATTTTTTGTATGTTCGAACAAGTGTTTTCTTTCCTGGACATAAGGTGTGTAGAGACTATCCAAATGTTCTATAATTCCGAACACTTTCGGCTATACTTTTAGCCATTATCAAGGATGATTTTTTTTGGCTTCTAAGAGAAAATCTTAGAATTTTTTACTAAGTTCGTAGGTAAAGTTAAGGACAGAGTTTTTTTTTCAAATGTGGTCTTAAGAGTATCTATTTCTTTAGCATTATGTGCTAAATTAAAATCTCATCGACGTAGCGGACATATATTCCAGGTTTACAGACCTGTTTAAATATGTTTTCTACATGGGACATGTAATAATTGGAGTAGCATGGGCCGAGCGGATTTCCCATACTAACGCCAGTAGTTTGGGTGTAAATGTTTTTGAGTATGGATGGTTGGATGGATGTCGGAGAGATAGAATTATTAGTGTACAAAGAATTATGGTTAATGTCAATGATTTGGTCGATGGTTTGATTATCCTCAATTCTGTGTACACTAATAATTCTATCCCTTTGCTATCCATCAAACAATTTATACGATAGTGTATATTTGTAATATTCTTTTTTTTCTCCATATCTCGTTCTTTGATGAAGCTTTAATGAAAGAGAAACATGTTAGATTGATAAACGTTTCCTATTTGTCCTTTATCCTATTATTCTGTCAGATTCATATTTGATCTAAACTCAATTATATATATATATATATATGTATATATATATATATATATATATATATATATATATATGAAGAAATATAGTCTTAAAGTGTGCTATATTTATGGGATAAAGTGCTCAATATCAGAGATAGAGCGTGTGTAAATATAAAAGTGGACATGGAAGTCAGCACTTAGAGGCGACAGTCTGTTTCATGCTAATGCAATCGTCAGGCAACTAGTGCTGTTGTTTTTCTCGGCTATTTATATATATGGGTCAGTGGTGACATGTTTCGGTCGGAAAAACACATTTATTTTGTTTACCTGTTTTGATTCTAAATTAAAAAATACAGCCTGAAGATGAATGCGTGAAGCATTTGGAAGTACTAGCTGAATTAAAAAAAATACACCATATCCATTTTATACATAAGGATCTCATCATTCAGTGGATTATTAGTAGTATAATGCTTATAATTATGTCTACTAGCGAAGGGATTTCGCCAATAATTGCATTAATATTGCTAATTGATTCAAGGTATGATTAACTCTTTGTAATATATATATATATATATATATATATATATATATATATATATATATTTTCTGTTTATATGTTATTTTTCTAGATAGAATTTCTTGAAGTTATTAAATATCCCACATCCACATCCTCTCTGACAAATCCAATGATTCAAAATATATTGTTCTCTTCCCGCCAATTCTATCGCAAGTATAATTGAAAAGAATTTATCTAAATTGAACATTTACTGATTTATTCTTTGTATGACTACTTCTTCATAATATTAATTATACAGCACCATTCAATATATATATATATATAAATTTTAGAATTGGACATAGTGCGACAATTTATTTAAAGACATTTATATTATGTTTAACGTTCTTTTTTTTTTTTTTATGAAAATGTCCAATTCTAAAATATATGACGTCATTTGTTTACATTTGATACGCTAGAGCAGATATGAATAGAAGAGATTCATGGAAGATTTAAGTTTAAAGATAGTAAAATCGACCTTGCTAACCAGACGCTCATCTGTGGCCGAAAGGTTAAGGCACATCACGCGAAATGATGGTTCCGTATAGGATACAGGTTCGATTCCTGTCGGAGAGCGAAAATTTTCTATGAAAATTTCTCGGACATTCAGGCCGGTAAATGTTATTTAATACTGTTTATTATAAAACAGAGCATTTGCTTAAATACTTGTATCTATAAAAAGAACGTTAAACATAATATAAATGTCTTTAAATATATATATATATATATATATATACACATGTATTAATTAATACATATATGTGTACCAATGTTTTTGGTGTGTGACTATAGTTTCACTGGGTGAAACTATAGTTGCATGCCAAAAATGTAGGTACGCATATATATGTACTAATCAATACATATCTTTGCTCTGAGTAACCGCATTGAGCACTATTACTTTTGCACCTCATGCATAAATTTAACGATTATTTATTTGCTTGTCTGTGTATGCACACCAGCACACGTGTACACGCCTGCTTATATTTGGTCATTTCATTTATCCACTCTAAAACTATATATATATATATATATATATATATATATATATATATAGGATTAATACAAATAAAGTTAGTCACTTAGCTGACAGATGTTATATGAAGCTCCTCAACTTTGGAGATTTGTATACAAACCTTTTTCCTAATCGTATGGTCCTCTCATCAGGAGGTTTCAGATGTATGTCTGTAAGGAGTTAATGGATTTATTTATTATCTGATATTTTTTCTTTGTGATATTTAGTGGATACACCTGTTTGAGCAAATGTTCTTTTTTATAAAGACTCTTGAATACACAGTTCAATAAATGTAAATTTACACTCTTTTAAAAACAGTGACATCTACTCACAAAACTATCCACTAAATATAGCATTTAAAGTATTAAGAAATGTGTATGTATCTTTGTGTGTATATATATATATATATATATATATATGACAATTGCACTAGCATGAAACAGACAGTTGCTTCTAAGTGTTGACTTCTTTGTTCACTTTTATATTTACACATGCTCTATCTCTGATATTGAGCACTTTATCCCATAAATATAGCACACTTTAAGACTATATTTCTTTATATATATATATATATATATATATATATATATATATATTAAAATTAATTAAACAAATAACATTTTTTGTATAAAAATGCTTGTTACAAAATAAAATTCTTGCATTTTACTTGATAAAGTCTCTCAGAGGACGGCATGTGTTACCTAATTTAAATTTTTTATCTTTATTTATATTGTCCTTTTACAGATATATTCTACCTGAAATTTTACACACACACAACACATATATATATATATATATATATATATATATATATATATATATCACACATGCTGCACTGGGTAGTTTAGAACACACCTTTATCAGGGCATAAATAAATGAGGACCTAACAGTCTGTGGTATGTGCCAATTTTTAACATTCTCTTTCAGATGTATCAAGTGCATTGACATGGCAGGTTCCATTCGGACATTGCAAATCAAAAAGCCTGTTGTGTCTGTGGTATTGGCCACTAACCACGTTGACCCAGAAATACTCAGCTTTTTGACAATGGCCAGATGAGCAGTCAATACAAAAGGTGTCTCTGCACTGCAGGAAAATTGACAGGGTTACCCACAACAATATAAGCCAAGTTTTCATCATTTGTGATGGGACCGTTTTTTTTTAGCCATGATGGCTTTGTCATACCACCAAAATTCTTCCCCCAGGGTCAATGCTGTCTCATTCTATCAAGGTGCTGGACGTGATGATGAAGCCCTTATTCAAGAGGTTGGCCACATCTCTGTTCTAGCTGCGTTTTGCTCCTCTCTGCATTACTCGTGTGATCCCGGAGTGGGGATACCTTGACCTGAAATATCGTTAAGACTAGTTGTGGCCATTAATACTGATGGATAGGTTACTTAACCTACACAACATTCAGCATTAAATAACCAATGAAGGTTGACAGATAAAAATCATCCAACCAACCAAAAATCAGGAATGGTTGGCTAAAGATTTTTATGATCCTGTCAAGTCCAAAATTTGTAGTCCTCACTCTCTCGATATGAATCTCCAGGAAAAGTATATCCACACTCCTCAAAACTTCCTGATCAGAGGTCTTGCTGTTAGATGTAGTTTATTTTCATACCCAGGACGGTCATCTTTTGGGGTGAAATTGTAAAAATCTTGGCTATTTGAAAGAATAATGAATTTGCTTTTTCTTGACTCTCTTCAGTGATCACATAGACACAGAAATTGCGATTAGTGACTTGACTTGGGAACAAAAGGAACGTGTCTTGCGATATATGTTTGCTAAAATGAATGGTTACTATAACAAAACTTCGGCACCACAATTGGCTCCCCAGCTAAATGTAAATTCCAAGAAGATTCTCAGTTTAATGGATTCAAAGTAAGTAAACCATTTTTTGTGACTTTCTTATTGATAGCTTTGTGGTTAAAACATTGAGTTGGAATCTGTTTCATACACATTGCAAAGTTTTGTGATTCTTATAGTATATGTATATAAAAGAATATTTAAAGGAAGTAGTTATTCTTGTGCAAAGAGAATCATTATTCCAACCCTTTAAGAACATAGCCGATCTTAGCTTTCCAGTTTCCTGTTCTTCAATATCTGTAAAGTAGATCTTGTCATTTATGCTCTTTGTTTGCTGGTGACGCTCTCCTCAGCTATCTTTCTTATAGACTCTGTTGTTAAACAAGGCTAGAGAACGTAGACTGTTGTTAAACAAGGCTAGAGAACGTACTGTTGTTAAACAAGGCTAGAGAACGTAGACTGTTGTTAAACAAGGCTAGAGAACGTAGACTGTTGTTAAACAAAGCAAAAGAACAAGGCTAGAGAATGTACTGTTGTTAAACAAGGCTAGAGAATGTAGACTGTTGTTAAACAAGGCTAGAGAACGTAGACTACTCTACCATTTAACTTAAGAAGTGTTTTCATGCTGTTTCCAAGAGCATTAATGTGAATGCAAACTGTCCCAGATGTATCAAGTGAATTGACATGGCAGGTTCCATTGCAAATCAAAAAGCCTGTTTTGTTTGTGGCATTGGCCACTAACCACATTGACCCAGAAATACTCAGATTTTTGACAATGGCTAGATGAGCAGTCAGGACAAAAGGAGTCTCTGCACTGCACGAAATTGACAGGGTTACTCACAACAATATAAGCCAGGTAGCACATGGGAGGTGTTATTCTCCATGCTGCCTGCAATCCACTAGGCCACTTGCAGCACCTCAAAGGTGTTATTCCACATGCTGCCTGTTAACCACCAGACCCCTTACAGCAACTTAGAAACATTAGGCCCCATACTGCCTGCTAACCTTCACAACACTTGCCACATCTCAGAAGCATTATTCTTATGCATGAATAACTATAAAATTAAACTCATGGTGTTAGGATCTGTACTAATTCAAATGATACACCTGGCCAATAAGGACACATGACACAGTGGATAAAGACGTTGGTTAGATCCAGTGACACGACCCAAAGAGTGTGAGTTCAATACCTGGTTACGGCGGTGGAGAACTTGGAGAGGGGAATTAACAGGAGATAACTGATACGTGACATCCATTAAACATGGTACGTGGAACTAGAACAATCTACCCCAGTGAGCAAAATAAATGGTTCAGTTTGACATTCCAACCACCTGAAGAAGGCCGGAGCGTACAATGGCCGAAACGTTGTAATAAATATGGCGGCAAAGATGAGGACAATAATCTGAATAATGTAAATAGTGAAAATTAAACCCCTTAATAAAAAAGAAATTCTCTCCAATTCAAATCTAAGTTCAGTTTTTCTCAACTTGCTATTCACAAATCGTTTAAAGAATTAAATTTTATGCAAGATTCAATTGACAGATTATTTAAAGGCTACAAGAATGCAGCATCCAACCAGTGTCCAATGGTAGCACCATTCTGTAGTAAATTGTCAAAAATTCATAACTGTCTGGAAAAGAAGTAAAAATTATTGAAGTTTAACTCAGCACAAGATCACAAATGTGGGCCACTCAGTGTGAATCAAACTCACTGGTGAAATTTTGATCTTCTTATTTTTATTTATGTATTTTCAAGGTCCTTGATAAAATCCCGAGATGGATATGCAATGTAATTGGCCCTGATCTGGCATCTCATCTGCAGTCACTCTCTTACAGATGTGTCATCACCTCCCTCTGTCTATTTTACAAATACTTTCACGGTAACTGCTCCGATGAGCTGCTTTCGCTGGTTCCCAGACTTCATGAATTTAAGTGTTCAACTAAGCTGACATCTCGCTCTCACCCTTTCACTGTCGAAACTGTTAAATGTAGCTGTCTCTTTTACTCCAATAGCTTCATGTCTTGCACTTCTCGTCTGTGGAACTCCCTCCCCATTTCTTGTTTTCCTGATAGCTATAATCTCCAACTATTCAAATGTAATGTCAGTTGATGTCTCCAGATGCCTTGATCTATCCCCTATCCTTCTCTTCATCCTTTCCTCTATCACTCCTATTTGCTCTCGCTCCAACTCTCTGTAACCCCTTGCGTACTAGTGGCTTCCCACCTTGCTTGGGGTGAAATGCTTAAAAAAAAAAATTTCTTTTACACTACATATTCTTTGATCACGTATATTAAGAATATTGTCCTTGAGAAGAATCCTTATTTTTGTACAAATGACATTTTGCAAACGCAATATTTCAGCTAAGCCATTCTTCCTCTATTGTCTATTGTGCAACTAGTGAGTGAAAGTTATTTTCATCCTGATGAAAATCTGTTAGAATGATGGACATTACTTCATCGGATAACTGACAGGCTGCACTTATGGAGAGTGAGAAATTTGCAGGAGATAGCTAATATCAGCTTATTGGCCAGGTGTATCATTTGAATTAGTACAAATCCTAACATCGAATGGTTTTCTTTGTTAAGCAGAGATGGCATTGGGTAAATCTGTTTTGTCTATTTTGATATTGCCTGGTATATTTATACATTTGGGTACTAAAGATACTAAATGTACTAAATGTACTAAATACTGTTGAAATAGGTCAACTCAGTTGATCTGTTAATAAAGCTTATTTTTATTTACTTTAGAAAAATGTTTCCCTCTTTTCTCACAGATTATAAACCTGAGAAGGCTGAAGAACAAATCAGCTGCAAGGTTAATAATATCTTGTATTCCAACAAAGAAAAAAGAAAAAAAAGAAAAGGGGGAGGTAACTCATCTAAATCAGATTTGAAGATTGTTTATATAATGTTCACTTTGTCTCTTGCAGATCCAAGCCAGCTGAACCAACATTTCTGACTCAAACCAAATATAGTCAGGGCTCTCAGCTAATTTTCACTGTGTGATTTGAACCTTGTACCACGAAGAATACAAGAAAAATTGGATTTTCCTTTGTTGGTTGAATGTGTGAAAATATTAGAAAAGTCTTTCCAAAAATGAAATAAAATCAGTCATCAAATTTTTTCCCATTTCATTTTTTTAATATTTTGTTAATTTTTGAAATAAGGACTGAAAACTCAATGAAAATAAAAAATTGAAACCAATTTCATTTTTCAATAGATTTTCACCCAAGAGAAAACCCAAGAAAAAATTCAACGTAGAGGGTTACTGAATGAAGTTCTTGTATGAACATAAGAAGAAGACGTAAGAAGTGCAGATTATGAGGATATGTAGGATAGATAAGGATTCACCCTTGACTTAAAGATGTTAAAATTGCAGTGCTTAGGGAAGCATCCACTTGGGAGTTTGTTCCTTAAAGTAACAATTTTTGGGAAGAAGATGTCTGAATGGAACTTCCTCCTTACTAATAGAATACGACAGGAATAGAGATGAATCATCCCAGTGTATATAGTATGGAGGGTCTTAGCTGTGAAGGTCTGAACTAGTGGAAGTGAGAAGTTTAACTTATCAGAATATTAGCCATACAAGTAGCAAGAGTGGAGATAATAATAATGATGATGGTTTCATATAAATATCTAGGAAGTGTTTTAACAGAGGATGGGAAATGTGACACCAAAATTTAAAGTGAAAGATGCTTTCCAAAAGTTAAGCAAAGAATTAAAAGGAAACTTTTGTTAGAAACAAAAATGACTGAACGATTATGTTACATTGGTACTCCATGTACATACATACATTATATATATATATATATATATATATATATATATATATACATATATATACATA
>CAXIWW010000536.1:145000-147500 GCA_964036315.1 Acanthosepion esculentum | reverse complement strand
AGAAGTCAAACTAACATGATAGAAAAACTAATAAAATATCACACCTATGTTGCAACATATAAATAAATAACAGTTTTTAAATAAGATAATTATTTTCATACAAAAATTCTTTGCCCAATTCTTACAGTAAAATTAATTTTCTCTTTTTCACTGTTTATATTTATTATTTATAGTCATTAAATTTTCACATATAAGCTTAAGAAAACATTTTATTATAAACAACCCGAGTTCTTTCTTTCTCATTTCAACTTTGTAAAATACTTCACGTAACAACTATTGAACTATCTACCAGCAAATTATTACTTCTATTAAGTCAAATCCTCACAGTGTGTCCCATATTTGCATCTTGGAGTCACCATTAGTAAATACCAATTATAATTTTCTGGTGCATCTGAAACATGGGCTAATATAAGCGTATCCAGAAAATTATGACCACAATTGAGTGATTTCCATCATCATCCCCACACTTATGAGCTTTGAACTTATTTACTGTCTTTGAATGGTAAAAATATATATTTTAATTATTTAAAGATCAATGAATATTGTTTAAGTTGTATCAATCTTGCAGGCCGTTGAAAGTAAATATAATCTATTCTTTTCCGTTTCATCTTATCTATAATGCAGATATGAAATGCAAAGTTTGAAAAATAGAATTACCAAAAGAAGTTAATGATAAATAAAAAGTTATTTTAACTCAAGCAAGAGAAATATTTTTATTGATGATAAATCTGAAAGATTTTTCCTAAAATCAAAAACCTTTTGAAGATGACATAAAAATAGCTAAACATTTTAAAATTCTATTCAATCAACATGTGCACAGCATTTCAGAATTATTTTTTTTAATCCTGAATGTCTATTCAGTAGCACTTGTTACTATAAGTTGTTAGTCAAAAACAAAATAAGAGAATTTCAAAGTGAAACAAAGAATTATTTTATCTCAGTATATTGTCTGATACTTGTCAGTATCTTATATAAATTTTTGATACAAGTATTTACATTTATTTAATTAGAAAGAGATAAAGTTCTCACCAACAAACTTCAAAAAGTATCTAAAGTGTCAGATTATTCATAAAAAAAAAAATCATTGCTTTTCATCTATGTTTTGTAGATTCTTTTTTTAAATATTCCCTTCTTCAAGAATTTAACATGATTGACAAAAAAATGATCACAATTGAAGAATAACTGTTGATTCCCTCCCCACAACCCAGACAAAAATGTGTTAAAGACAATGTTACACTAACTTAACCAAATAAGCAAGTTAAATCCAAAAAGAAGACATGGGTCAGCTGAAAAAAAGAGTGCAAAGTAAAATAATACCTATCAAGGGTATCACTTGCAGACAGCAGTTCACCATTTCTTAAAAGCATTGTCATGACCAAGTTCTATGACTGTCAATTCTTTCTACCATTCATCTCTGTTCACCTTTATTAATACAATATTCTGTGTGTCTGTGAGTTGAGTCATTCACTAAGTAGAAGACCTTTGTGAGTTGAAAGCTTCTTCTGATTCACTCAGAGGCAAGCTGCAGAGAAAGTGACATGCCGAACCCACTACAATGACAACAGAAAGGGCTACAGACTATAAAATAAATACCATATTTACCACCAGATAAGAAGATACACTTTTTTTTTTCTAAAAAATATTAAAAAAAAAAAGATTCTCTCAAAATTATCCTGCCCCTGATAGTTTTGTACTCAACTGACACACAAACACTCATCTCCCTTGATGATTCCAGATTAAATAGATTTCATTATAAATTAAGATTAAAAATGAAAATGTTATACCCTTAAAAAAAAAAAATGAATGGAAAAATCATCATACATCGTCGTTTCATTTTTATTGAGAAAGGATTAAGATTAAACTTACACAAAGGAAGGTGGGTCCTGCTTAACAAATGATTTGACACAAAGTTTTACCAGGTTAGATACTCTTCCAGGTGCCTTACTCAGACATTCATAGTGCTCTGAGTTCACAGTGTTTTTATCAAGAAACCATCTCTAGGAAGGTTGCCAGTCAAGATTTGAAACCCCAGCCTAGTTTTATATATATATAGGGGTAGCTTTGATTCCTGCCAGAGAGCACAAATTTTTCTTTAATAAGATTTCTCAAACATTCAGGCCAGTAGATGAAAATAAATATAGTGTTTAATAAATAAATAGAGCACCTACTCAGCTATAAGTATCCACTAAAAATAACATTTAAAGTGATAAAAATCTGTTGAATTAATAAAAAAAAACTCCATTATATATATATATATATATATATATATAATAGCATGTTTCATTAAACAGTTTAGACATATTATGTCTATATATTTGAGTTTTAATCCTTTAAATCCACAAATTAATTTTTTGGTGACTGTAGAAAATTGATTATGAAAAATTCCTAAATTTTCTTTCAAATAATTTTTATTTTCCCACACTGTTAATATGTATGTTGGTTTTACAACAACAATGACAAGAAAGCTTACATTTCACTTGAACGATCATAGTTCAGTCTC
>CAXIWW010000536.1:22500-140000 GCA_964036315.1 Acanthosepion esculentum | reverse complement strand
TGAGGACGAAACTCACTAAACTAGTAAAACCTTTAAAATGAGCCTTGCAAATATTTCTCTCTTGTAGGCACAAGAATAGTTTCTTCTTCTTTTCTGTGCCATGTCCCTTTCGGGTGTGAATGATCATGGTTTTACACAATTTCCTGTCTTTTGTAGCTCTTTGTGTCTTTGTATTCTCGCTATCTCTCCTAATCCCTGTTCTGCTAACCATTCACACAAGCTCAGTTACGTAGGTTATTTGCTGCTTTCCTCTGTTCCTCTGGCCTTTAATATGTTCTGAGTGCCAAATTTTCTAAGCCTTCTTTCCTCATTATGGGCTCGAGATATTTCAACTGCCTCTTTCTGATTCTAATTATAAATGTCTGTTTTTTGTTTCTATTTTCTCTATAACTTGTCATTGCTCACGTGTTCAGTTAGTAGTATTCTCTGTAGAACCACATTTTTGTTACCTCAATTCTCTTCATCTGTGAGGAGATTATCCAGCATTAACTGTCATAATAGGAGGAAGGATATGGCATAACAGTTAAGTAGTCATTTCTTTATTTCTAATGTGGTTTTCTTTCTACTTTGCTTAGCTTTTGGAAGGCATATTTTACTGTCCCAATGCTTCTTTGGATTTCAGTGTGGTATTTTCTATCTTCTGTGAAAAAATTCCCCAGATATTTAACTTCTTGTACTTGCTTGATTTTTGTATCTTCAAGTTGTAATTTGTATGTTGGGCTCTTCTTTTTTGCTAACAACAATATAGACCATTCTTCTTGTCTTATTCTACTTTCTGTTGGAGATTCTGTATTTTCCTTACTGTGTCTGCTATCAACACGGAATCCAATGCATATCTAATATTGTTAAGATTGTGGCCACCAATAATAAATCCGCATAG
Source organism: Acanthosepion esculentum (assembly GCA_964036315.1). Lineage (NCBI taxonomy): Eukaryota > Metazoa > Mollusca > Cephalopoda > Sepiida > Sepiidae > Acanthosepion > Acanthosepion esculentum. The sequence continues at coordinate 139,120 of CAXIWW010000536.1, read as the reverse complement.
GAATTCTAATTCTCTTAGAATTCAAACATTGAATAAGTCTGGTGAGAAGACTCATTCTTGTCTTACACCTCTTTCTATTCTTGCATATCTGCTGAATTCATTCTCTGTGTGCAAACAGTTTGCTTCCAGTTTAAGTTCTGGATTATTTTTATTATAATTGTCTCTTTCCTACACACAAGCCGCCAATCTGCCACTGGGTGGCATGCTACTAGTGTTTTCCACTGGTAGCTGCTGTTGAACCGCTGGCATGTTTATCTCGACAATGTTACCACTGGCGGACCACAAGACGCCCACTAATGGCTGCCACCAGAGGATCGCTGGCATTGTCATCGGTGGCCTGCCGGTATGCCACCAGCAGCTTGCGTGTAGTGTTGCTAACTGTAATCTTTCCAAAAAGAACAAGACTGACCATTTAAAAAAATAAAAATAGCTTCTTTTTTCCCTTGTTTTGGACCTTGAATTTTATTTTATATTATCGTTCTGAGAATAATTTAAATATAAGATTCTTTGCCCAAAATTTAACATTAAATTTAAAATCCCTGTATATAGAGAATTAGGTTTTAATTTTTTAAGGTGGTATCAAAATAAAATGAGACACTGACCAGAGTTTTTTTTTTTTTTATCTGTATGATAAATTTTACAAGTACAATTCTGACAACAATATGAAAGTATTTTTGTTAAATATTGTTAGAAAGGAGAACTGACTACTTTAAAAGAAATAGTAATATTAATTATCATAACCAGGAAACATATCAAGAATGTACATTTTTATTTACAAAAGAAATTAGCTTATTGACAAAATCAAGAGGAAAGAATTAATTGTTAAATGCAAGAAGAGAGAATGCATTGTTGTCCGCAAAAGCGACGGTCAAAGTTGCGAGCTACATATTGAGGACAAGAACAAAAATAAACAGTCATAAATTTAACACTGGATAATGTAATAACAGACAATGGAATCTGTATTTTAAAAACCCAATGAAATATGGGAATAGCAAAATATACCTTTTAGAATCTAGGCAAAATATTAAGAGATATGAAAATATCCTTAGAACACTGAACTGTTATGCAATCTAATGTCTTATATAACAATGGATGCTGGACACTGTCTTCGTAGATCAAGAGCGACAGAGATGTGGTTCCACTGATAAATACTAAGAATAACATGGACAGAACATGTGAGCAATAGGGACAGTTTAAGGAAAATAGAAACTGCAAAGAAACTTCTCTAACACTTTCCCCCCAGCCCCTCAACCTCCGACGTCTGACTCTCTGGGTTGAGGTGTCTACTCAGTCTTAACCGAACTTAAGGGAGTGACCGTAGGTCCCCTGAGCATCCGTAGATCATTTGATCAGTCCACTGTTTTAATCCTTCTTCCTGCCCACGTTGTGTTTGGTTTGATCCAGAAAGCAGAAGTGATGTTCATCCATTCACGGTTGACTGAAGATGTAGACACGGCTGGAGAGTCTGTGCTAGAAATTTAGAATGCACCAAAAAAAATATATATCTGCAGAAAGCCGGACTAACAACTATTCAATGGTTGAATTGTTAATGTCTTTTATATAGCAGAAAAGAATAGTAGAGAAAAGAAACGGGTTACAGAAAAGAAAAGTATTTAACGTAAAAACTCATACATTGGATTCTAGACAGAGAGAGAGTGGGTTTTGATTAGCTTGTTGTGAAATCGTCTCAGAATGATATACGACTCTTGTGATGGAGAGATAAAGATTTCTGTGCGTGGCTTAAAGTTTATAGTTGCATTCCTCCTCGGCAGTAGTAACAGTAGTAGTAATCTTTGTGGTAGCAGAAGCATCAGTACTTATATTAACAGTACATGTTAGTCGGGGTTTTGTTCCAGTCCCTGATGTCACTTCCAGTCTCCGATATCTCTCCACCCAGCTCGACTGCACTTAACGACAGACAAGCTCAAAAACAACCTTTTAATTATTGTAGTTTGTTTGATGTTTCTGTTTCCAGTGGTAGTAATAATAGTAGCAGTAGCAGTCTTAGATTGTTGGAGGAGTAATTCGCTACTTCGTACTTATATCAATATGTTAGCAGGCGTTTGGTTCCAATCTCTGACGTCGCTTTCAATCTCCGACCTCTCTCTACCCAGCTTGATTGCACTCGATGGCAGATGAGCCAACCACTCAACAGATTTCTGTGCGCGTTTATATAGATAAACGTGGCTGATCATAAATCAACCCTTGGCCCTCAAGTGCTGCATACAACCCAATATCATGTGAATTTCAAAGTTCCTCATAGCCTTAGTAAGCTCTATTTCAAATTTTAACCACTAAAAATTGTCTCGATCATCTTCCATTGTCTTCCTAATGACCCAATTCCAAATGGGCTAGATCAGATTCCCATCAGTAAACAAAATTGTTCTGATCTAATTTCGCTGTTCAAATCTACTCCAATTTCAATAAAAAAAAATATATGTGTGTGTGTGTTTCCCAAACACTCTCTATTACACTGCTTCTAAAACTCAGAAACAGATGGGTAAAATTTAAGGCACACAAAACGAAGAATTTGGGCTTTTATACACAAAGATTTACAAGTTATTGCATGACTTATAAAATTCAAGTTAATAAGTATTGTATAAGTATTTCTCATGAGTAATTTTTAACTTTTAATTTCAGTTGCTTTTCAATGCAACTCCTAAGGACATTTACGGCTGTTTGCAAACACTATGGATGAGAATGAAAGAATGAAGTTTCAGTAAGATACAAACTCGCATATTTTTACTCTCAAGAAAAATTTGTTATATTAATTAAATTATATGAAATTAAAAAATTTGGAGGCAAAAAAATTATTTGTACAAAATTATAATACCTATTTAATACTTTGTAGCATATTCCTTATTCAATTTGACAGTAATCAGTCTCCTTCTGTAGCTTTTAATCAAGGATTTGCAAGTCTCTGTTGGTATTTTACTCCATTCTTCTTTGCATATTCTCTTTAGTCCAGGATGTTTCTTCAGAGTTCTTTTATTGACTTGAATTTTTAATAAATGTCAAATTGTTTATTGGATTCAACTCTGGAGACTGTGATGGCCATTCGAGTGCATTATCATTGTTTTAAGCCATTGGGGGGGGGGGTCCATAGATTTAGCCATATGTTTAGGGTCATTATATGGTTGCAAAACCCATTCATTTGGGAGTCCAGGCTTTACTACTGACTCTAACAAATTAGTCCAAAACATCTTGGTATATTTTTGAATTCATTTTACCATCTATTATCTCTAACTTGCCTATACCGTTAGCAGAAAAATATCTCCAAACCATGATATTGCCACCAACAAATTTCACCATTGGGATTGTGTTCTTTGGTGCAAATGCTGTGCCATCTTTTCTTCAAACACGAGTCCTTGAATTACATCCAAATAGTTCAATTTTTGCTTCATCTGTCCATAAAACACTTTCCCAAAATGATTCACATTTATTCTTATGTTCACGAACAAATTCTAACCGGGCATCCCTATGTTTCTGCAATAGTAGTGGAATTTTTCTTGGGGAACGCAATCTTAGTTGACTTCTGCAAAGTTCATTGCTTATTGTTCACTTCATAACAACAATACCTGATGCATTTAATTCTTCCTGTATTTCTCTCCGAATAGTCATTTTCTTGAATGTTGCGCTGAATTCTTCTCATTGATCTGGAGAAATCTTGAGTGGTACACAAGATTTCAATTTCTTCTCAACAGTTTTCACCTTTTTATACTTAACAGTAACAGAACTAATAGTAGCAACTTGTATATTCAGGAAATCTGCTATTTTTCTATAGCTTTTCGCCTTCCTTCCAATGTTTGATGATCAATTCTTTTTTGTGAATTTGATAGTTCCTTGCCTTTCCCCATCATGATAATTATCACGCATGATTTGTGTGCAGAGATAAACTTATACAAGAAATGAATTCTGGGATGTTCTAGATTGTTCTGGTAATCAGATAAAAGGAAGAATCTAGCAAAATCTTACAAAGAATTATGTAAATAAAGGTAATTTAAGCCTTTTGATATTAAAGTCATATTTTGTACAAATACTTTTCCCCTCAAATAAAACAATGTCATTCATAACAAAGTTTTCTAATTGTTTTTTACAAATTGCAGCATTATGCAATGGTGCACAAATATTATATGAATTTAAGTTTCTTCATATGTTAACTAAAAAAATTTCATGTTGTACAAATATTAATTTCCCTCCCACTGTATAGATTTTTAATTAACAAGGAAAAATTTACATGGATTAAAAAAAAGTATATATCATTTTTATTCTTCATTTATACTAACTGAAGTGGGGAATAATAATTATTTTGCTCCTCCTGAAAAAAATACTCACCTGCAAAAAAAAAAAAAAAAAAAAAATTTCTAAAACAATGTTTTAAAAAAGTTTAAGAAAATTGAAAACAAAAATGTAGATATCAATGGTGTAAGCACTATTTCAAACTTGACATTTGTAAATAACAGTTAAGCCCAATAACTCTGTAAAAAACCATGTATCAATTTTACACTGTCTTGATATTATGAACAGGGGTCCTTCTAAATTAAGAAAAGCTCAATATTTTGCAGCTTTGATAAATATAATGGCTTGAAGACGATCAAATGAATGTGAATCTACAACCCCCCCCTTCAAATTATGTCAGTTTATTTTGATGTCATACTATTTATTATTTACTAATGATCTCAGAATGACATTAAAAAAAAAAACAGCTGAATTTAAAATGAAAAATAAAAAGACTAATATTATGCTTTGTTCATTTAATCAAATTTCAGTGAATGCTTATCAGAATCATTTTTAAGAAACATTTTGCAATATTCTAGAATTCTAATTAATTTTGCTCTAGTCTTAAAAATAATTAATATCAATATTAAATAGTCTAAGATTTATTAATCGTGAAAAACAAAAAGTAATAGAAGATCCGTTGCTTGCATGGAAAGTTCCTAATGATTAAGAAAACTTCTTGATTAATTTTTAATTTTCAGTCATTAATTTTATTAATTTTTTTCCTAGGTACATTAATAAATGACTCAATATAATTATTTAAGTCTGAAAAGAAAATAGATATTGTCAGCTATAGAGAGATTTTCGTTTTCAATGACAGTCTGATTATACATAACACAATCCGTTTCTTTTTAGATTTCCTTATGTAAATTAATTTCATATCAGGAGATATCACTCATACGTGTCTATACATTGCTAATGAAATACACATAACTGTATATCAGATTTTTTCATTTTAATTTATTTTTTTTTTTGCAGACATTTTGCTTTAAATCAAATATTTTTTTGAATCAAGCTTAGCTTTTCTTTGCCTTCTAAAATATTCCCAAATGACATTTTTTTATTCTTGAAGTCTTCATTTTTCCAATGAAGAACCCTTAATGTTGCCATTTGGGGCTTGAAAAAAATGTTCCTCTCTATATATTTTTTCATGAAATTAGATATTTTATTTTAAATTCTATTATTTTCATTTATTTTTCATTGAAACTGACTTACAGCTTTTATTCTTAACAATTTATCACTTTCATTTCAAGTACAAAATATTTTCAAATTTTATAACTTAATTTCTTTGCTTTTATTCCTAATATTTTCTTATTTTTTAAATTATCATATTAATATTATTCTTATATTTTATTTTTTCAATTTGTTGTTTATTAGAATCATTTATAAAGTTTTTCACCAGAGACCTTAGGTAAATGAAGTTTATTCTCAGGAAGTTGCTGAAAGAATTTTTCTAAGTATGTATTACTCATTAACACAACATTTGTATTTCAAATAAAGAATTTCTTAATGTGTTGTATGAATATTAATTATTCTATGGGCTCTGACAACTACTGGAAGAATGGTTCTGTTTAAATGTCACTTTCTTGTAATTTCTGTTTTCAAATCTTTACATTTGAAAAGCCTATTAAATTCTTTCAATGGAATATTTTGATCAGAGATTATGATCATGAAATAAGATAGATTTATGGGATCTGAAGTCTTTTATAACAATAGTTTGATTATATTTTGGACTCCTAGAGTAAAGTAACTATCACCTTTTAGAACTTGATTGTGTTTTTTTTGTTTTTTTTTTTGCTTATACCATTTTTTCTGTATGAAGTAGGTTATAACATTAATGTAAAAATGATTGGCCAGAGATTTCAGACCAAGTTTATATACACAATAACTAACCATACTCTTAAATTTCATTAAAAAGTCATTTAAAAGAAAGGTATTTTGATTGTAGCAAATTATTGAGTTCAGACAAGTATCTAAGGATCTTATGAGAAATAAAAGCTATAAGTAGATAAGTTTGGTGGCAGACACCATTAAGTTTGCAAGGACTTATTTGTAATATTGTTTAATACAACTTATAAAAATCAGATGTCAGTCATATTTTATTCTTTATTTATCATAACATCTGCATCCACCATGTGGGAATCTTATATGGGGCCCACTTCAATTCCCCATATTTTGCAAACTTAATGGTGTCTGCAACCAAACTTATCTGCTGAAAAAGAGTCAATGTTTTCACCATCTATGGACTCTGTGGGGATAACAGTGTAGATCAGGCTGGTTCTGCAAGTGTACATTTCGCAGGTCTTAGCAAGAGTGAGTGTTCTTCAAAAAGAGGTAGAAAAGCACACCAATCTGTAACTTTAAGCTGATTGGCTAACCTTAAACTGCCAAGGGCAGATAATCATATCTCTTTTTCTCATACTTTCTTAGTTCAGAAATCTACAATCCATTGATACCTGATTTAAGGATAGAAATTTCAATGTGGAATTTCTTATTTAGAATTTGAGTAAAACAACACGCTGCTTCAGGGCTTTACAAGAGACAGACCAGACTAAAAATTGAGTACTGCTACCATATCTGGGCTGAAGCTCCCTAATTCACTCTTGACAAAGTTCAAAACATTTGCACAGAATTGTAAACAATGCTTTAATTTTCCAACCTACAACAATTTTTTACAGATGCAACATTGCAAGCCCATTGCTACTCTGTTGTTATTTCCATGGAAAAATGATCTGACAATTTGCATTTCCAAGTTTTTCCACTTCAGACCGTTATAGCTATAACCCACCATGTTACATACACAGGAATGAAACAGCCTCATTGCCTTTGTATTCTAATATTCAGACAGCTTTTTCTCCAAAGACTGCTGGTTTGTGCAACAGACTCCTGAGAAGATGCTTCCCTAACTACTACAATCTTAACCTCTTCTAGACTAGGATCAACTGTTATCTCTTCTATATATACTAAAATTGTTATGTTCATAAAACAATCCCATTCAGTAAGCCTCTACCTAGAACGACTCTTGGGCCTTGTATTTAGTGAAAAATACTGTTAAAAAAAAGAAGAAGAATTATTGATGTAACAGATTATGGGCACATTTCTAGCTTCATCTTTGAAACCCAGGAGTTCCAGTATAAACTTTGTGTAGAAAGTACTTGCTTCTGCAAGGTCAATACATGGATAATGCTTCATCAGCCAAAGTGCATTTGATGCCTATCCATATACAATTAGACTGCCACAATATAAGCATATACTTGCCATTATCACCAACTAAAAGTAGTTTGTATCTTTATGACAATCATCCATCCAATAGGTCAGCAAATAATGCACAACTTTAAGCAACAATCTTTATTTTATCAAAGTTTCCCAAAACAGTAATGACTTTTAGATTTTCCTCTTTCAACCTTCTTAATAGATTTATTAACTTGTTTGTTGAATTCAATGCTTTCAATAGTGAAATCACTTCACTTATTATTCAAATCTGGCCTTAGTTGTTAGCTAGTTTAACTGCCTAATCAACTGCCTGGTTTTTATAATCTCTTGCAATATTTTATCTTGAAAATTTTAATTAATTTTCAATGGTTTTTAATTTATTCATCTTGCCACCTTTCTTTACATTCTTGCTAATATACTCAATATTGATTGAGTCTTCTTGACTTAAGTCAAAAAGACTCAATCAATGTTAAAAACTGATCTATAATACTGATACTTTTCTTAAAACATCTGCCTGGCAAGATCTTGCTCTCAGGTTTTTACCTTGAGCTGCTAGGATAAACCCTTCCATTTCTAGTTTTGACTTATATCTCTGCAACAACTGATGATACAGATTTTTCATGATATCAAGGTCTTGCTTTTGCAATCGGTATCAACCCTATAAGGCTTTTCTTTCCACCTAGATCTCAAGTTTGTTAAACCCTAAAGTTTTGCTTTTTGTTTGAGATTTTTTGCCTCCTTTGTTGGTAATTTATCTTGATTATTTAGTTGCATATGTTTGTATTTCTGGCTTTCTTTAATGATTGAATGTAGATTTTTCATTTAGTCGATTCATGCTGGTAAAGAAAAGCTAATGTCCAATGATTTATTAATTCTAGGTATCTTTCCAGTGACTATTCTTGTGGCCGTAATTCTAGTTGGATTAGTTTTCTAACTCCAGCTGTTCTCAGAAATTACACATTATCTATTTTGGGGGATGATGCATTTTATAGATGGTTAGAGATTTTGTTATTTCTATCTATTCCCCACATTTCTTCAAGATTCCAAGTGATCACATTAAAAGAATATATAAGAGTATTTACTAAGATGTAAATTACTTCAAAATTATTTTCTGTATTTAGTTTTGTTTAACATTCTTACTCATCTAAAGCTTGGCTTTCTGGTTTTGTTTGTTGTCTTGCTGAATCCTTTGTCCTTCATTAATTCCAAGATATTTGTACAATTTATTTGATCCAGGTCATGAATAAGAACTTCATTATTCAACTTTTGTAGCTGTTGTGTGTACCAATTTCCCTCTTTTAAAGGATGCCTTGGCACTTTTGTCTAGGCCAAATTCCATTATGATATCATCACTCAATTTCTCTAGTGTTGCTAACATACCATTGAGTTAATTGCTATTTTTGGCAAATAGTTTCAAATTATCCACAGTGATTAATAAGCTTATAAAATAGGTGAAATCCATAACCTGTGTTAATTTGTTGATTAGAAAGAAGTATCAATGCAATAAGAGTGGATGAAAAGGAGTCTCCTTGGAATATTCCATGGTTGATCTGTAAGTTACTACATCTAATTTTACCAGAAAGTTGCTTGAGGTTTAAAATAGTATTTCATTTTTGCATACTGACTTTTAGAGAATTAATAAAAATAAGAAAACTTTTTTCATATACAATCATGCAGGATCAAAAAGATATTTTTTATAGTCAATTCATACATTGCTGACATTCTTATTATTCTGAACAGCAGTTTTCCAGTAACATCTTGTTGGTCAGCAACTGATCTTTTCAGCTACAAGAAACTTTGCAGCAGCCTTTTCTTCAGGGACAGTGTATTAGTTTCAAGGAATTCATACATTCTTTCACTTTGAGTGCTGTATATTATAAATTGCATAATTGATAGGTAATTTATTATTATAGCAACAAATATTAAATCTAAATATGTTTTGAACAATAAAAAATATTAAAAAATAAAAATTTTAAGACAGACTGAGTTGTATATTAATATTTTTTTGTTTTATTATTTCAATTAGGTTTCTTGACTAGTTTCAGCCAGCAAGGCCATCATCAGGAGAAAAAAAATCCTTGCTTGTTAGTAGCAGTGAATTACAGGAATGAACAACTGTTTCTGAAGAAACTGAACTTTATCTATAGTTTTCATTTGTTTTTTTTTTATCATTTGTACTTGTGTTGGTCAAACAGCCTCTTTTAAGTTGTTTTTAAGATAGAGGATGACAGATTCTTGACTAAGAATTCTCTCCTTGGTCATTTTGAGAGATTTATTGGTTGCTGGGAATGTGATGTATATGTTAAGTGTATGTTATCTTTTAGTTCTTTGAGAATGTGTGTGATGTGTGTATGTGTATATATTTGTGTGAGTGTGTGTATGAGTGTGAGATCTCAACACCTCTGCAAGCATGTCTGTCTAGTGTCAGTGAAAAATATATATATATGTGCGTGTGTGTGTTCAATTTTTGGAGTAGAAAAAGCAAACTTAAATTTTCTATTGCTCTTAATAAAACTATTTCTGCTTTCAGTTTTATCAATTTCTAATTACTTTAAATTTTCTTGCATCATCATTTGTTTTTCTGCAATTAATGGACATTAAGCAATATGTTAAAATCACTCTCTTTGATGCAACATTTATTCCAAAGGAGAGTTCTTCTCATCTATTTATTAAAGATATATAAGACTTAATAGAAGTCAGATTATATTTAATATATTAAAATGAGAAACAGTTAAAAACCACCGAATGTTGTTGTCTTGTTGCTTTCAATTCAGTTTTGAATACCAAGTAAAAATATGTCATTTTCCGTTTTATAATTTTTTACACTACTGATTCCCAAAGTTTAAATAATTTGCAGTGAAGGAATTGGAATATAAAAATATACAACTTATTTAGCTGAAGAAGGCAGATAAAATATTGTGATTAAGACACGAGAATCACAAAGAACAAATTCAAATGTGTGTAAAAAGTCTGCAATGTTAATGAATCTTTTCACAAAGTTATAGACAAAATATTATTGAATTTCAAATCAGCAAATCAGGAAGCAACCAACTGGGAAATCAAGGTTAAATAGTAAACAAGATAGATTTGAGCATTTTGTTTTATCAGGTTGTGCAATATTTATTTCACTTTCCCAGACACAAAGACTTTAACGAGTATCATATTTGGCACTGAATGGTGTATTTATTTCATAAAGGCAATCATGCAATATAGACAATAAATAGTCGGCCTCTATACAGTCATGCAATGTGTGTATGCATGAAATGCTAGCAATCAGGTAGTAATTTTAAAAATGGTAACTGTGATCTTATTGGTATGCCATGCTTTGGCATTCCATACAATTTGTAATTATTAAATTAATTTGTTGAAGTAGATCCTCATCAAACAACAAAAGCTTTGAAAATAAGGTACAGTGCGTCTTGTTCAAGTATGGAGGAATATTACGAGTGAGCTGGGGAAAATTTTTAGAAAGTTATGGTTTCACCAGAACACAAAGTGCAAAGTTCAGTCATTAGGAAAAAAAAAAAAAAAAAAAAAAAATGAAAACTTCTTGTTTAATCACTTGTTACAAATATGGAGAAATCAGTAGATAAAAAAAAAATGCAAAAATCATTAGCGCGAAATCACTCCCAACATTGAAAGCTGGAATTCCTCTACAGAAGGGTTTGCTATATATTTGACATTGTAAGCTAAACTTTGGAGAAATGAGAAACACAGATTTTGACTACTGACAATTCATGCATATCAATGATGTATAACACTAGAAATGTGGGATTTTGGGTGGTTGATTTAGCAGCATATCAACCTTTATGGGTTATTTAATGCCGAAATCTAAATATTTTTAACACAATTGTATGCCTTCAATTACAGATATGTATTGTTGATCATTTTACTATAAATATATAGTTGGATGTATTTTTACTATAAAACTGTATTTTTACACTTTTATAGCATTTTGTTTTTGTTTGGGGGGTTCGCTATTTGATCATAGCTGGGACCCTAACAAGTCCTACCACCCCGGGGTCAGGGTGGGCCTGATAACAATAGCAATTAAGAAGTGGTTTCACACTGGGATTTTGGTGAACAGAACTTCTGTCATCATAACAATGAAAGGCTTCACTTAGCAAAAGAAAGATAATATAGTTATGATATTGTGAATTTTTTTTTTCTAGACCTTCATATGGATCTGATCTGATATCCTTTGATTATTATTTGGTTTGATCTTTAGAATATTTTTATTTGTGCTCAGACAGTCAAGATGATTTCAGTTGATGTTTCTTTTCATCAAAACCCTGAGAATTCTTTAGGAAGGAATAGAAAAATTCCCTTTATGATAGGATTCAGTAATTGTGCATGATAGCAATTTTGTTAGCCTTGTATATAAAATGCAATGTGTGTGAAAAAAAAAAAAAATATATATATATATATATATATATATATATATATATATACACACGCGTCTAGCCACACTGATGAGCTGTGATACAGTGGAACAGTCTGTCTGTGGATGAGGAGATTATATATATATATATATCATTAGACATAATATATTGGTCTACTTTGTATTGAGCACTTTTTAAAAAGTAAATGCTACAAATAGTGGAATTTTATTCCATCTGTTCTTTCTCTCATTTGGAGATATATATATATATATATATATATATATATATATATATATATATATATATAACACTACAGGACAGAGATTTGGGGCCAACTTCTAAATTTAATTAGTAAATTTCTTACCTTCTTTCATTTAATTAACTCCTACTAAGCTCATATACTGAAATTATTTAATCCATTAGTGTGTGGCACCCAATTTTCTAGAGAGGGTGTTACCAAAAAATTTAAATCTGCCAGCTGTAAAATTACCATTTGCCAGCAAGAGAGATTAAGTAAAAAGAGCTAAAGTTTTTGATGAATCTTTTTACAGTAATGGGTTAATGTTGTTATTATTGATTATATAATAAAACCCTTCAGGAAGAGAAAGTTCCTATAGCTGAATTGAGCTAGTAAATTTGATTTGAAAAAGGCATGCAACCCTCAATTACTAGGTGATTCTTCACACTTGAAAGGGTTGTCCCAGACATTTGTCAGTGTGCATATAAAATTGTTTAAATTTGCTTCATTTATTGGAACAGTATGGACATAGAAATTAACAATCCAGAAGACTGGCCGTTTCATGCAAAATAGTCATCTACAGTATTAATTTGTATGTTCTTTACATTTATATCTGTATCAGTCCCTCTCATATAAACGCTTTGCAGAACACACAAATAATACACTATGATCCAAGACAAGTGTTGGGAATCAAGACCTTGATTGAAAGTAGAACTGCTGATTCATATGTAAATAACTCAGTCATTTTAATGGGTAACATGCTAATTGATAAATAAAATTTAGCCTGCATTTTTTCTGTTTTTTTTTAGTCTTAGTGTTATTGAATTTGATCCGTGTTGAGTTTTGAGAAGGTGATGTCTAGGGAAACTGATACAACCGAACATGTGAAACTATGGATGGAAATGATCTTAAACTCCTTAGTGGAATAAGAAAACATATCAAGGAAAAATATATCTCACTTATTCTCTGTTGACCAAAAGAGTTTTAAAACATGATGTGTATTAGGACAAGTGGAAAGAAAGTACACAGATTACAAGCTGACCAAATATATAGTGTTCCTTTTTCTTTGTCCTGTCTGATTTAATTTAGCCTCCAACTGATCATGGAGTCCATGAAGAAAATACAGCACAGCACTATCTTTGCAGTGATTTATCTTGTAACATCTTCCATGAAAATGTGATATGACTCTGAAAAAATTCAAATGTTCTCCATGACTGCCTATAATAGAAATTTTCATAAAAGAATCCAAAAAGTACAACTCCTGGTAAAAGCTAATGCTAGCAGAAGATGAATAAACAACACTATGCAACAATCCCTACCCTGTTCAGATAAACAGAGTAAATGATACCTTCTATGGCCCACAGTTTCATTTTCAATTCTGTTTACATTTTCAATATCTGGCTTATGATAATGAGTAAAAGCAACATATTTTATGATTTTTATTTTTTAAATTTTCTAATTTTGTTTTTTTTCTAATTTGATTTACTTTTATTTTATTTTTTTTTAATACTACCATCAATGTTTTTCCTTTGTCACCATTTTATTTTTCATTTACTATATTAATTCTGTTTTTGAGATTTTAAATATTTTTTTTTTGAATTTTAGTTTTTGTTATTTTAAAAATATTTTATTATTAATTTTTTTTATTCTATTATCATTATTATCATAGTCTGTAGTATAAAAATTACTATTATTACTCCATTTTTATTATAATTTACTTAAGAAACTTGATGTTAAAATTTTAAGTTTACAAATTTTGTTATTTTCCGAGTTATTTTTTATGCATTTTTAAATGCTTTTTCTCTTTTTTTACAATTTCCATTATCATCTTCATCACTATTATTTTGAACATTAATGCATTGCTACATTTCTACCTCACACAATATCCCCAATATTCAAATTGAAGTAGCATTTTACATGTTCATAGTCTAACCGAGTCATTGTACTTTATGACAAGGAAACACCCTATTAAAATGACTGAGAATGGGAAAACTTGCAACCCCCATCCATTGTGCATACATTTCAACCAGCCAAGTTATTGATTATTTTGTCTCTCTGACAAGTTGTCGAGAGAGAGGGAGAGAGAAAACGAAATCAATAGATTCATCAAATGAAATATGAAAAGTTCTGAGACAGCTTCTTGATAAAACAGATTTATGAGATCCATTCACAAGAAACCAGACTGGACCATGTTTATCGATTTAACAGTTGCATGCTGTCAGAGTGTGCAGCAGTGTGTACCAAAATGTTTTCTCACCCTCAACTATCATCTACATAAACAACATATTATTTGGAGTTGAATTCAAATATGCAGTGTTTTTGTAAGAAATTGCTTTTCTCATTTAGAGACAGCATGCAAGATTTTTATTTGCAAAAACAAGTGTTCCAAATATCACATTGGTTTAGGGTCAGAGGTCATATTTTCAGTATTATATTAATAGCATTTATCAAAAATTAAAAAAAAAATGTAGTTGACTTTCCTAAGATATCGTTAAGTAATATTAGTATACTGAATGATTTCATCCATAGCCACTCACAGAAATTGGAGGACTGTCATGTGATATTGTAGGTAAAGAGGTATTGTAGCTCTGGTTGCTATAGGATGCAAACAGGATGAAACATTGTTTAACTATGAAAGAACTGCTCAATGATTTTCTCAGTTACCAGCAATAGGAGAGTACCACAATTCCAGACAGACATCAGTGGCATATGTAAATTGTAAGCACCCACAGGTGACAAAGGAAGAAAATGACTGCTATCTGATAATGACTATAACCACACCTAAAAAGGAGAAGACTTCATTATATTATGTCAAAATGTAATGTTCATGTCACTCAACTCATCAGTCAAGGCATTGTACAGCATACAATGGTGTTTCATAGTCAGCAACTAATGCTTGGTATCATTATTTATAGCATAAAATCAATTATTGCCCAGAGAATATTGTCTTCAGACTATGGAATACAAGAACTGTATCTCCTGGTCAGCTGAATAATGTTTCCAGCTCTTGTTGGTAGATGCTTGCCATCATGCATGGAGGATGCACATGAGGTTATGGATCCAACAAGGTGGTGTGCAAGCTGGTGAGGTCTCTGTAATGGTGTGTGGTATCTCATGTTAAAGTTCACAAAGAACACTAGAGAAACTGAAATCATCTTATGATAGGTGGGATATAGACAAATTTTGTTGCAGATTGATTAAACCCCTTTATGTCTGTTGTGTTTGCAAGGTAACACAAGGACTGACCATATACAGGTGACAGAAAACTATTTCTAGAAATACTCTGCTGACTTCCAGTTACTTTATTCACCCTACTACCATTTATCAGATTTAAATCCTAAAGAGTAAGCCTGACAAACCTGTTGCAAAGCTCAAATTCTTTGAAGCTATACTGAACGGACAATGAGAGAGAGAGCTCTGGAAAATGTCTTAACAGATTTACTCATGTAATTATTTCAACACTTCATAAACACCAAATGACTTTGCAGGGTCACCATTATTCAGATTAAGGGGGAGATAAAAATTAGGTAGTTGTTACTAATTCTTAACATTTCAACTTAGCTAACATTGCTAAATGGATAGAACCCGTGCTGGATGTACATATGGGATATACAGGATGTTGCAGCAAAATCTGACACAAAAAGAAAATGAAATAGGCAATAAAAACAGAAGTTCTATATGCAGATACCCGACAGTTTATTTAGCAACAGTTAGAAGTACATACTACATTATTTTTCAATGCAACTACCACTGGCAGCGACGACCATCTCAAGGCGGGCGTGAAATGAGTCACACACTTCATACAGGCACACTTCATTTTAGATGCATTTCTGTAGGATGTAAAGTTGTTAATTAAATGAATTGGGTAAGTTTCAAAATTGTTAAAAATTTGAAGTTTTTCATGTTTTACACCAAGAAAGCATTATCTAAAACTATATATCATAAAGAAGTAATTATACAAAGAATTAATTAGAATTAATGATCATGGGCCGAGTACTTTTGAAAATTTCAAATTGTCATGTTCAGGGCATAATATCTCCAGTAATTCCATCTGTCAACAATTTGAATATAAGGCTCACATTATTCAAGGAATTGATAGTAAGTTGATGTCTCATTAAGTCTTGTTAGTGAAGTGATTTCACCATTAATCATATTAACATTGCTAATTCTTTAAAATAAGTTATTCATGTACTAACAATATGTTTAGAGTAGTTGACTTCCACGGCAAATATATCCTTAACAAATTCAATGGTGTCAACATAAACGCCCCTTGTAATTGTAAAAGTAGCAACCTTTGCCCAGTTGACGGAAAATGTAGAGCATCTAATATTATTTATCAAGCCATCATTTACCCTAAAGAAAATAAATCAAAATACCAAGTTTATATTGGGATTTCTATAGTGGAATGGAAAAAAAGACTATAAAAACAGACACTCTTTTTTGAACCAAAGACTAAAACACCAAACTACTCTCTCCCAAAATATTGGGAATTCAGAGAGAAAGACCTGAACCCTCAAATTGACTGGAAATTTATAGGTTTTGCTCGGACTCCAAATAGCTTTAAGGGTAGATGTAATTTATGTTTGGAGGAGAAAATTAAAATCATTAAATTTAAGAATCAAGATACTCTACTAAACAAAAGGAATAAATTGGTATCCAAGTGTCACCATGGGAAAAAAATTCCAACTGATATAATATTATTTCAACACCACACTCCAAGTTTTGTCACAGAAAAAAAATTCAACTAAAATAGTATCAACCAAACCTTGTATTCCTCTGTTGCATTTATACTTTTATATGTGAATTTATTTTTCTATTACGACTTCTTCCCTATCTGTAAAATTTTTTCTATGTGAAATTGTTTTCAATGTGGAATTTCCTTCCATATTTAAATATATCTCTCCTTGTTACATGTTTTCTATATGTGGAATTTCCTTCCATATTTAAATATATCTCTCCTTGTTACATGTTTTCTATATGTGGAATTTCCTTCCATATTTAAATATATCTCTCCTTGTTACATGTTTTCTATATGTGGAATTTCCTTCCATATTTAAATATATCTCTCCTTGTTACATGTTTTCTATATGTGGAATTTCCTTCCATATTTAAATATATCTCTCCTTGTTACATGTTTTCTATATGTGGAATTTCCTTCCATATTTTAATATATCTCTCCTTGTTACATGTTTTCTATATGTGGAATTTCCTTCCATATTTAAATATATCTCTCCTTGTTACATGTTTTCTATATGTGGAATTTCCTTCCATATTTAAATATATCTCTCCTTGTTACATGTTTTCTATATGTGGAGTTTTCTTCCATATTTAAATATATCTCTCCTTGTTACATGTTTTCTATATGTGGAGTTTTCTTCCATATTTAATTGTTTTTCCTCCATTAACTCTACTATTTTTCACATACGTTACTAGGCCTATGACAGGCCTAGTAACGTATGTGAAAAATAGTTTTTAATTCCTTTGTATTTCTCTATCTTCCCTTTGGTTTCTTGTTGACTAACTTTTTATAATACTATTTTTTTTATATATATTGAATTTAAATTTAATCATTTACAGTATTTTTAAATAATTATTATAAGTTTGATATAATTTAAATTATAAATTTAATATTTGAAATATTATTAATATTGTATTGATATAATGAGATTGGTTATATTTAAATGAAATTAATAGATTAATAATTTACTTAACCTTTTTTTTACTGTATCTTTTACTATATAGTTAAAAATGTAGTATTGAATGGATTAATATTAACATCTTTTTATAAAAAGTATTAATTTTAAATTCTTACTCCCATTCTATAATCTTTTAAACTCCTCTCTGGAATTTTTTATGCCCATTTTTGTTCGTTCTTCCTCTTTGCACAGGTGTTGATAAATTACATTTAGGTCAGCATCCAGTTTCAACCCTAGCGTTTATCTGTAATGATTCCACCATAACCACGTTAGATTCCTTACCCCTCTATATCTATACAACTCCCTCCTCTATTATAGGCTAATTCTTACGCCCAACTTTTATTCTTTTTCTTTTTTCCTTCCTTTACCTTTCAAATTTCCTGTGAAGAAACATGGGAATTCATTCATTTTAGTAAATTTATTTGCATTGATAAGTCCAGGGAAAAACTTCTTTCCCATGGATGAAATGATCAGGTATATAAGGTAAATTGTTTGGATCTCATTAATTGCAATTCACTTATTTGCTCTATAATAAAAATTATATTGAGCTCTCTTTTGTGGATCAGGTTTAATATTTTATATTAATAGGATCTACTTGGATTACTTACCTATGGATTTTTTACCTGTGCTATATATATATATATATGTGTGTGTTTACATGTGTGTGTGTGTGTGTGTGTATATATATATATATATATATATATATATATACACACACACACACAGGTGTAAACATATATAAGGAAGGGATCTCCAAATTATATTTGTCTCTTAAAGCCTAATCCAGCCATAGATAGAACTCAGGTTTTTGTTTTAGAAATGAAGGGCTTTTGCTCTTAATTTGAGAAATAAAGTAATTTAAAAAATATACATGATCCAGTATCATCAAGAAAAGGAACTGAATTCCTCAAAATAATGTCTGCACAATTTTATTGTTTTAGTAAGCAACAAAGAAAGAAATTGCTTCACTAATTATTGCATATTTTGTTAAGAAAAATAAAATCCCAAAAGAATTTTGTCAAATTATCCAAGTAGAAGTGACCAAATAGCAAAATAAGTAAAAAAGAAACAATGTTAAAATGATAATTACTTTCAAAGTCTGCAAAGTATCTCATTTAAGTCATGCTCATTTTTATTTTCTGACATCATGTTTGTACAACAGATTATCATGATTTATGTCATCAGAATGAAAAACAACAATAAGAATAATAATTTTAATCAATACAGACATTGCAAGTCTTTTGCACAAATATGTCTCAAATGATTAGTTAGAAAAATATACAAGAAAAGTCAGTATAGACAAAATGAACGATAGATATAATTGCTTTCCAAATGACAGAATATGAAAAGGAGGTCCCAAGATATAGCATCAATTATTTTATCTGTTTTGCATAAACTGCTGCAAGAGATGAAAATACAACTGCAGCAATTACAACAGCAAAACACTTGCAAAGATTGTAGCAGATATAAATAATCCTGATACAGCAATTAGAACAGCATCTACATTAACAAATACCATAGATGATAGTAATTAGCCGACTATACCAATTACAATCATTTTTATTGTACTTTTACCTTTTAATCACTAAACACATATTTTGAACGCATTTGTGTACAGAAGATAATGAACCAAGGAAATATATAGGATGCTGAGTCAAGAAATAGGTTTCCTAATCTTCAAAATTCTTTCTTAATGTGGCATTAGGTCAGTCAGATTAAATGTCAGTGTAAAATTGTGTTTTATCAATTTCTAAATTTGAGATGCTTTTCACTCTATTGCCCTTGATGGGATGTGGAGTTCTTGTATTTTTTTTTTTTTTCATGTGGGCCTCAAATTGCTTCCCTGCTTTGATTAACAAATATTTATCTTATTAAGGAGACTATCTCTATCAATATTATATTCTCACCTTTTTCTTAACTGAAAGATCCAATTTATTATTGCTACTACTATTGACAGGCTAAATGTAAAAAGAAATGAAAACACAGAGGAGGGACTTCTAATCATTGAAGATTGTGTGTCGAGACTGCAACTGAAGATTGTACAATTCAAAATAAAGAACAACTAATTTTAACAGCCAAAAGCTGCAATCTAACTGACAAGATGAATAAATAACCAGAAAACACAAAAATGATAAATATAAAATCGTGAGTATTTCAGAAAATTCAAGGAATTGCAAATGAATCAATATGGATATGGCTATGCCGAGGACATCCAAAAAGAAAAACACAACCACAGAATAGAAGACTAGAACAACAACATAACCTATTCTATAAAATCTATTAGTGATAAAAAGAAAAAAGCAGAAAACTATCATAATAGGATATAAAAACATAATTAGATGGGGGTGGCTGCAATTCACTGGAAAACATGCAAAGGACTGTATTTTGATCATACACATCAATGCTAACAAACTCACCCAAGAGAATTAAACACTAAATCCTCTTTAAGATTTGATCATAAGACCAGATTTAATTGCATTGACCAAGAAAAGAATGTGTCATATGATGAATTTCCTTGTTTTTGTAGATCCCTTTGCAGTCCTAAAAGGAAAGCAAAAGCTTGATAAGTATCTTCGCTTCAACAGAGAACTGCAAAGAAATAGTGGGACATGAAGACAACGAAAATGCCAATTAAAGTTGCAACACTCAAAACAGTTAGAAAATGTCTAAAAAATAAGCAGGGAGAATTGGAAATCTGGAGAAGAAAGAAGACCATGCAGAAGACATCACTACTAAAATGAACTAGAAAAATAAGGAAGGTTAAGTTGAGGAAACTTGCTGATACTTGATTTCCAGTGAAAGTAACCAACTTGTGCCAAAACTCAGATAATAGTAATAATAATAATAATAATAATAATAAATCCATGTTTGTCTTAGTGAAATTTAATCAGAGATTACTTAATCTGATGTGATAATAACTATCCTCTGGAATGTTTGCCTTCAAAATGCTGTCACCATCACCCCAAGATGAACTTTGTACTTCTGTAATCTCGATGTTTAAAATGATGATGAATCATCATCATCAGGTCATGAAGGCATCCATTGAAGTTTTTACCTCTTATTATACAACTAGTAGTACTCATGAAAATTTCATGATTTTCCAATTTGAATTTTCTGATGAATCGAAGTTAATGACTGAATAAGTTCCACAACAATGAAATACCAGTGGAAAATTCTCTATTGCATCATTATATATTTGAGCTTAGCGACTTTAACAAAATATTGCAATAACAATTATAATTAAATGCATGAGAATTGTATTACCACCTCTATCTTCCATTTCTTATTAGATATGCTTTTCTCACTAAGACCAAACAGTGTCTAATATATGTTTGTCTTCTGACTTTCTTTGCATTCAAAATGGAGTAGTTCATTATTTATCTGGGGCAATGTGCTTACTTACTAATATATGAAAAAGCAGAATTATGTTTTTTTTATATTTTGGTTAACGCAAGCCAAGGCAATGCAATCATTTTGATTCTAAATACTGTAATACAGTGTAACCCGGATAAGAGAGAGTTGTCGGGGCCCGGAGAAGAAGTCTCTTATATCCGGGTTTGGTCTATTTTGTTTTATTAACACAGGCTCTAATTCGGGACCAGAGAAAATCTCTTATATCCGGGTTTCTCTGTATCTTATGCAACATGGCTTGAATCCTCAAGTCTCTTTGTATATTTGCCTTTGGTAATACAATGTTTTTGCCAATCCATTCTTCAGTACTCTAAAGAGATTTGAATGCCCAAACAATGTTGGATATATTAATGACTTTTCTAAAAGTTATAGGAAATTCCATTACTGTTTTGTTAGAAATTACATTTCAACCTTCATCTCACTATGTTATATATTGCTCTAGATGATTGCTAATTTAACCAAAAAGTATCATATCCAATCATTATATACAAATACTTTTAAAACTTAAAACCCAAGAGAAATTAAATGATTTTTTAAAAATCCAAATGAGCATCTTTTGGATTATTGCTGCTTATACAGAATTTATTATTTATACTAACCGAAATTAAGCAAAAAGACAAGAACAAAGAGTTTTAGAAAATAAAATAAATAAAAAAATTGTTTTGTTGCTATTCTCCTAAAATCAATTCCTTTCACAATAATCAAAATATGATTGGATTTCCATGTACTTTCTGGTAGGAGTTGTTCTTCAGGATAAACGTCCAACCTGCAATTAATCTAAGTGAATGAAACGATCAACACCCGATCATTGCCAGCAGTGAAACTGGGAGAATTGGGGAGGCAAACAGTTAATCTAATAAGAAGAACTGAACTGAAAACGATGATTATTAAAAACGCTAATAATGTTAAGAAGAAGAGTCAGCACTTGACATAAAAAGAGAATTAACAAAGAAAAAAAGAGAATAATTTGAGCAATAAAGAAGTAGTTCTCTCACATAAGACACTAACTTTAAAAGAGGGATATTTATAAAATTACTAAAGTGGTGTTTAGGAATTCTGAGAAGAGTTCTTGAATTCTGAAGAAAATTGAGGTTAATTAGCTTTTAGCAAGCTCCACAACCAAAAAATGCTTGTGATAATAATATTGATAATATTAATGCTGAGAAAGAATAATCAGAGAAAAAGCAATGTGCTAATTAAAATTAAAAAATTCAAATTCAAATTGTACAATTGTTATTATTGAATAATCTTTGAATCATAAAGGTATTCAATGCCACTTGAAGCAAATATACCATGTATTATAACAATGGAATATCTCATTACCAAGTAGTGAGAACAGATTGTTTATGCTTTCCTTTTTATTTCTTTTGTCTCATGATTCCATTTTTTTTTCTATTTTTTTTAAAATGATTTTTAAAATCAGTTTTCTTTCTTCAGGATTTCAACTTGTATGTCATAGTCAAATGAAAGCAAGATTGAATCGATTATTGTATTGCTTCATGTTAAATGAAACCTTAATGTAATAATAGAGTTGTATGTATAGCTGGCCACTTGTATTTGAGGATACTCGTCTACCAGGGCGCGGTCAGCCAATCCCTATTGCAGATGCTCACTCAGGCACATTTGTGTTTGCTGAACACCCACAGAGACCACCTGTGATTTATACTGCAACTATGCTGAGCAGACCTTAGTTACGGTTTCTGGGAAAGAGTGTGTTATCTAGCATGATCAACAATTTGAACAAGGCTAGCACACTCAAGTCCTTGACCATGATGACTTGTGACTTTGTGCTAGCACAGTTTATCAATGGCTCCCAAATGTTCCATCTAGCCAATTTCATTCACAAGGCTTGGGTCAACCCATGGTATGGTTTTCAGGGACTTTCCAAAGGTGCCACACACTGGGATCAACACCTCCAGCCCAATAACATCCGGAAGTCTCCTTCCTGACAAATCAACCATGGTGAGATTCGAACCTGGCTCTCATGGTCAGAATATTCTAATCACTCAGCCATGTAGCCATAATAGAGTTAATCATTATAGAATAGACATATAAAAAATGTGTGCGTGTATACATTTTTTGTGTATGTAATTCTTCTAGTGATGTTGTAAATCATAATTATTCAATTATGAATAGACTTGTTTAAGAAAAGTGTTTGATATTTTATAAGTACAATACAATTACAAAATGATTTATTCTGATGTATAGATAAACTCATGGCTGGCTGCTCATACTGACTAAAGTGGCTAGCTAGTCCCCGTTGGAGATACTTGCTAAAGCAGGTTTTTGTTTCTTCAATGCCCAGCCTGGTTTATATTGCAACTATGCTGAACAGATCTTAGTTACAGTTTCTGAGAGAGATCTCGGTTCTCAGTTTCAATAAGTCTAGTACAATCATAGACTCGGTCACAATGACTTATGACTTCATGCTAGCACAAACTTTGATGGACAGCTTCAAAAAATTCTGTCTATCCAACTTCACAAGATTTAGGTCAACCAGTCATATGTTTTTTAGGCACACTGGTGTCATCTTCCCAGGTTGATATTATCAGAAATTCAACTCCCAAACAAATTGAACCGGGTAAAATTTGAATGTAGGTCCCATGGTCAGAATGCTAATGTTCTAACCAGTCAGCAATGTGCCTATTAGGAAATGAGGAAATATTAATAATAATAGATTTCTACTTGCATCAGGATCTGGGTGACATATGAAAAGCACTTTCGCATAAGTCAACCAGGTTGATTTGACAAATACCTGAGCACATAAGCCTACTCAGTAAAAGGTAGATTTGTCTTTTATGCGTGTGTGTGTGTGCTTATAGTCTATGGAGTTTAATAAGGTCTTTCAAATTACATATCGTTGTCATTATTGTTGATTATAAACCTTCACCAATATTTCATTTGTGATAAAATATTTCATTACATCAAATCATGAAATAATTTACATTAAAAAAATGTCTGACATACAAAAAGAAAACAATAAGCAAAACTGTATAGAAAAAAATGGAAAAAAATTGATATAAAGTAATAGACTTTATATTAATGAATTATTTAGATACAAGGTAATGATTAAATGAATAAAATCTGAAAGATTGCAGACTAACCCAAAACACAAAAGAAAATTGCATTATTATTATTATTATTAATTTTTTTTAAATTTGTAAATGAAGATAATGAAGTCGATGTGCATAATAAGAATAAGTTATTCAACAAAAATTTCCAAGGCATTTAATTACATTTACAGGTATGGAGTTGCTTTGATTGTATGAGATGCTTTTTTTTTAATTTAGATTTTTAATTTTTTAGTCTGATATATTTGATGAACACATCTATTTATGAAATACTAACAAGAATTCATGCATAGATTACTAGAAATCATATATATATATATGTGTGTGTGTGTGTGTGTTTGTGTGCAAAAATACATGACAAATATATATTGCAAATTTTTATATACAAATGCATATTCACATTAAGATAGCTATACAGAGGTCTGCTATAAATACTTATATGCAATATATATATATATATATATATATATATATGTGTGTGTGTGTATACAAACAAAATGTGTAATACAAAATCAACTTCAATACAAACAAAGGTATTTTTAAAGAACAAATAAAAACATGAATATGTCAAGGCTATGGAAATATTAAAAAATACAGTAATTTGTTTTGTTTAAAGATGGACATAGATATAAGTTTACTTTGGTAAACTTAATTTTCTAGAAAATAGTTTACAAAATTTAAACATGCCAATTTTCCATTTAAATAGTTTGACAAAATTGGAAAATAATTTTTTATCAATGTTGGTCTACAGAGTCATATTCAGTCATGAACATCAAATATTTCAAAATTTAAAAGAACCAGTGAGTGTCTAGACTGTTATCAAGCACACACACACATATATATATATATATATATATATATATATATATATATATATATATATATATATATATATATATATATACACACACACACAAGTTTATATGGCACATTTTCCTGATAGCTTTTCATTCCAGCCTGAAGAAGCTGAACCTAACACACATCATGTCAGTGAAATGCATCATATAAAAGCTTTTCTTTCTTGTTGCATATTATATATATATATATATATATATATATATATATATATATATATGAGAGAGAGTGTGCATGTATATATGTAGGAAAACAATGCTGCTGATGACTTAGTGTCATGTTTCAATGCAGTCTTCAGTCACCACAATGTTGATCCCTATGTCTATCTATAAACACTAAATCTGAAATTGAGCACTCTTTCGCTATGATTAAAGCAATTTTTTTTAACAACAATATTTCCTACCACTCTAAACTATATATATATATATATATATATATATTTGTGTGTGTGATGTGCAAACATACACTCTGTGATGAGGATTCATCAGTAAGCCACTGAGATGCTACTGTATCATTTTGTGACCATCACATTCACAATGACCTTGTGAGTAGTGTGTTTATGCCTTGTGTAGAGATTTTGGCAAAATAACACATCACTCAACCATGCCAGATCCCCCAATATTCCAGATTTGGTTTCTTTTGACTTCTGGCATTTTCAAAAAATAAAATTGCCATCGTGGATAAAATGAATGAGAGCATGTGGAAAATGATTTTGATGATATGTCAACACTATACTGATTGCATATACAGTTATGGAACCCATTGGGCTAGATATCTGTTGACCCCTACAAGAATGTACATCTACCCTTTGACAGGCTTTATTATTAATCTTGTTGGGTGTGTAACCACCCTCCTCACCAGAAAATCAGAGTGAGAGAACTGGTTTAGTTGAGGAGGACATGACCATGCAGCAGGTAGTACTGGTTTACCTAATACCAGTAGCACGCAGAATGACCGGACAGAAGATTTTATATATGTGTATGTGTGTGTGTGTGTCTATGCATAGACAATTTGAACAACAAGATAAACATGGTACTAAAAAATAATCTTGTGAATAATAAACATGTCCTGGAACAAACAGGGTTGATATTTATACCAAATAGGTATCTTGGATTTTACAAGTACATAGATAAATGAATTCCTGGAGAGGGAAAATAATATCAGTTCAAACATCAACCACAAATGCTAGAGGCAAATGCATAGGGCTGAAAGGCACATAGCATATGGAATGTTTTTCAAGTCAAGTTTGTTTACTAAAATTCTCTCATATTATATATATATATATATACATAAAAAGAATTTTTTTTATTCTTTTTACTTGTGAAGTTATAATCACAAAGAACATGTAATTTAAATATACATTTTCAATTGAACAATATCTAAGAAAATAGACATATTTATCTCTCTCTCTCTATATATATATATATATACACACACACACACACACACACACAGACAGAGGTAAGATGGGAATGAAAAGAGTACAATTCCAACATTTGTTACATTTAATTTAAAGAGAAATTTGTTTTTTAGGAAATGACCTTGTCTAAATGTACAAAATGTATCCATCCACATCCACTCTTGTTTGGCATCTGTTGCTTGTCATTGATTTCAAACCTACGGGTCATGACCCATTTATGGAAAATAATTTCTTAATTTTTGCTTCTTCCCTTAGTTAAAATTTAATGAAGGTCTTATTTGATTGGTTGATCTAAGCAAAGCCCACAAACCTTATAACCCCCCCTCCACTTTTCATTTTTTCTTAAAAAGAGCTTCTATGTTGCTTTTTAAATCAAATTAAATCATTCACTTGCCAGTAATTTACAATGATCTGATGAGATGCATTGTATGTACATAGAAACACAACTGCAATTGTGTGGCGATTTTGACATGTTTTTGATGTAATATCCTAAAATAAAGTGTGTATATATATATATATATATATATATATATATATATTTAGTTTACGAAAAACTAGGTAATCCGTATGGGAAGACCCAATGAGGATAGAATCCAGAGAGCTCAATGTAAATCAGAGCTAATAATTTAAATAAAAACAGATTGCTTTAAGGTTCCATATAATAAATTATTTCACCACAGCCCTTTTAAAGGACAGTGGATCATCAGATTTATTTCCAAATGTTGAAATGAAAAAATGAAAATAAATTTACACATTTATGACGGGCAATAATAAGGAAACTCACAAAGTGGGGGCAGTGTAGGGGGGTAGAGAGACAGCATTGAGTTAGATTTAACATTTCTATTGTTTCAAATTTAAATTTTCGCTGAAATCTAGACATTGACACTTTAAATCTGTTAACGGAAGTTATATCTTGATATAGGAAGTGGGATGGACAAAGAAGTATATAAAGAAAAAAGAAAAAAAGAGAAAGAAGTTGTAAAAAAGTGTCATTAACTTCTATTGGAATAGGCGTTGTTTTTTTTCTTTACTTTGAGATTTCGTAAATTTTTCAGTTTAAACAGTCTAAGCCATTTAATTATATGTTAAAGTTTTTTTTAAAGACCTTATTACGGACATTTTGGGGATTTAATGTGAAATAGTCGATTAAATATATATATATATATATATATATAGTGTATTTCAGCAACAGCCCTCCTTTTATACAGGTTTCATTGAAGACAACTGACATGGCACTATGATTAAGCTTTTTATTATATTTTCCTTGCATTTATGCAAGTGATAAAAGTAATAATGGCTAAGAGATTAGTCAAAAATGCTCAGATTCAGAGATTATTTGAACAGTTCTAAAACACTATATCCAAAGAAGAAATCACTTGTATGAATGCAAGAAAAATATAATAAAAAGCTTAATCGCAATACCTTGTCATTAGTCTTGAACAAGACCTGTATAAAATATATCAAGTATTATCCAAAAGTGCAAAAAATTTATCCTTGGAAAAATGATACATTCCACCATCTTCTTTGGTATTATTTCTTTGGGAATACAGAGCAGTAACCTCACAAAGGGTATCAGCAAAAGGCCATACTACTTTCACTTCAATGGTGAAGTGTTTAAGCATCTTATCTCTCACAACTTACTCTAACAAAAAATATGGCTTCTGTTTTACCAGATCTCCAGCTGATGTGCTTTTGGCCATCACTGAATATATATATCAAGCTCTTGATAATAACGGTGAAGCTTGAGCTGTAGCTCTAGATATCTCTAAGGCATTTGACAAAGTTTGGCATGCTGCTCTTCTACGTAAACTCCAGGGCTATGGTATTACTGGACGTGTTTGATTTAATCCAGTCATTCCTATCAAATCATGAAATGAATGCAGTTTTGAACAAGCTCACTTTCAGATCCTTTCACATGAACGCGGGTGTCCCCCAAGGTTCTATCCTGGGTCCTACACTGTTTCTGATCTTCCTCAATGATTTCCCTGATGTCATCAGTTCCCAAGAAGGCATTTATGCTGATGACACTACCATTTACTCCTGAATCAATAGCCAATCCGTCAGAGTTGACAAAGTTAACCTGGCTGCCACTCTTGAAAGGGCCTCCAATCAGTGTTTAACTGGGGCAGGAAATGGCTTCTAAATTTTAATGCCTCCAAAACTAAACTGTTCTCATTCAACCACCAGAGAGAAACTTTCCTGCCCACCATCAGCATGGCTGACGCTAGACTCATGGAGAGCAACATACTGTGCCTTCTTGGCCTCCCGTTCTCAACTGAATTGTAGTGGAAAGTCTACATCGTATCAATAGCTGCATGTACTGCAAGGAAAGTTGGGTCACTGTCGTGCTAGAAGGTTTTTCTCATCAGAGTCCATATTGCACATTTACAAATTTACCATTCGTTCGTGCATTGAATACTGTTGCCATATTTGGTCAGGTGTTACTGCTACCCATCTTGAGGTTCTTGACAAGATGTCCTGACCTGGCATCTCAACTTCAGTCACTTTCTCACCAACATGATGTAGCCTCCCTCTGTCTTTTCTACAAATATTTTCATGGCTACTGCTCTGACAAGCTTTTTTCCCTGGTGCCTGGACTACTTGAGTTTAAGCGTGCTATTAGATTGGCAGCTAGGTCCCACCCTTTTATTATTGAATTAGGTAAATGAAATTGCTATTTCTACTCCAACAGTTTCTTTTCTCACACTTTCTGCTTGTGGAACTCCCTTCTGGCTTCCCTGATATCTACAATCTTCAAAAGTTTAAATGCAACATCAACCACCATCTTCTATCTTCTTGAAACCCATTCAGCTTTTATCTTTTCCTCAGTCCCCCCTATACCCAGTCTTTTCTCTCACCTTCACCCTCTGTAACCCCCTGTGTACTAGTGGCATTCCTTGCATTGCTTGGGGTCAAATGATTAAAACAAAAAAAAATTCACATATACACTATTCAAATACTCTATAATTTAGAGTATCACTTTATATCTAACTTTCTTGACTGATGTGCCAAAACATTAGAAAGAGAAATATACTGAATACTTTTGCCCTCCCCCATTTATAAAAATATAATATGTAGAGTTAGTGTAACTGTGTTGGTCATGGGACCAAAACAGGATTTAAAAAAAAGATGATTACAGAATGATAGAACCCTATAGCCAAGGTTGCACTGACTCTAGGATTTTCTCCAGCAAAAATACAAAGGATATTGCAAGAATAGATGACATAAGAAGCAGATACTATAGACTCCAATAAGTGGTGCGATAATTTAACTCATTCTTATATCTGAATAAACTGAACAGCCAAAAAGTTATACACAGCTAAAGAACCTGAATGGTATGATCTCCAGATAGCAGTACAGATTTATTTGAAATTGTTACAGGAGTGCTCAAAGATGACACTTTAATACCCTATATCTTCATCGACTTGGATTATGTTATCAGGACTTCTGTCAATACCATTAAAGACAATGGATTCACACTACTTCCATGAAGGAATAATAGATATCCTGTGAAAAAATTACAGATGCAGATTACACTGACAATTTAGCACTTCCTCCCCAATCTAATAAGCCAAGCAGAAACCCTCTCTATAGTACTGAGTATTCAGCCAAAAGTATTGGTCTCCATGTTAACTCAGACAAAACAGAATACATAAACTTAAATCAAAATGGTACAATCAAATCAGTATCTGGTACACCTCAACTGTGTAGAAGAATTTACTTATCTAGGTTATAAAATGTCTAGCTGTGCAAGTGATATAAAGACATGCATTGTTAAAGCCTAGAGTGCCATCGACAAGTTATCTTTAGTATGGAAATCTAAACTTCCAGACAACATAAAAAGGAGTCTCTTTCAAGCAACCGTCATCCCTGTTCTATTTTACAGTAACTCAGCTTGGAGCCTTATCGCAAAACTGGAAAGAAGATTGGATGATGCCTACATTTACATGCTAAGAGTGGCTTTGAATGACACTTGGAGAGATTGTCTGACAAATAAGCGATTATATTGAGACATTCATCCAGTATCAAACATCATCAAAGAGTGCAGATTCAGATTTGCAGGGCTGGAGAGCTGAGATGAAATTATTGGTGAAGTTCTTTTGTGGGAGCCTACATGAGGATGAGCTAGCAGAGGATGACAGGCCAAAATCTATATCAAGCAGATTTATGAATGACAAACTGTAACCCC
This sequence comes from Acanthosepion esculentum, assembly GCA_964036315.1. Taxonomy (NCBI): domain Eukaryota; kingdom Metazoa; phylum Mollusca; class Cephalopoda; order Sepiida; family Sepiidae; genus Acanthosepion; species Acanthosepion esculentum. The sequence continues at coordinate 108,367 of CAXIWW010000536.1, read as the reverse complement.
TTTGACCTTCCAAATATGATGAACAATAGAATTGGATGGTGGCAGAGGAATCTGTGCCAGCAGGGATTCTGGATGAAGAAGTATTAAAACCTAAATAACAACAGCTACATGACACGGAGCATAGATAGTGCTGGATTTGGTGTGTATATATATATATATATATATATATATATATATATATGTGTGTGTGTGTGTGTTTTCCAGGGCTGTCCATAACTGAATTTTGTTTATTAGGTGTAGAATTTAGTCATGTCTGAAATGTCACATACATGCTCAATGGGGCTTAAATTCGGTGGATGCAAGGTCAATAGAGTAACTGGAAGTCAGTTAAGTATTCCTCTAACTAGTTTGGGTCACCTGCTTATGGTTGGCCATTGGGTTATCTTACAAACAAACCAACTCCACCAGAAAATATGGCTAATATAAAGAAGACAAATCTTCTGCAACAAAATCTTTCAGACACAATTCCTTAAAAGTTTTTAGAATGCTCCTCTAACAATTTCTCTGCAACCTGAACACAATGACATGGTGCACTGTCCTGCTGGAATAATCTATCATTGTTTGTGGTATCTGTTGTTCAATTATAGACACAGATTCTACTGAAGCAGTGAAATATAGCAGTCTCTGAGCAATAATTTATTTAAATAGACCAGCAGACCCAACCCATTTCATTATGGAACCTTAAATAACCTGTATATTGCCTTTTTGATATCTGAGGTTCATGGTCTTATGTCAGTGCCACACCCAATCCCTACTATCTCCGATTCATTGGACCATACCACATATTGCTAATCCTCCTCTAATTTAATAAGCCCAGATTAAGTGCTATGTTCAGTGTCATGGAGTTAACAGGAGCACCCTAGTGGTTCTTCTGCTTCCTTATATGTTGAAAAATGTTGAAATAATCTGCTAGATACGTGTCTTGTAACTCTTGGATTGAGTGTAGATTTGATCCGAGATAGTGCCACTTGCTTTGTTACTGTAACCAATTCCAACCAGATACTTCTGGTCACAATCACAAAGGACAAACAGTTGGCCAGTGTGCTGACCATAGTGGACTATAATTCTTTCCATTAGGTATTTCTGCTACATACATGAAAATATGGACTAGAAAATCTCAAATGTCCCTACAATTTCAGGAATAGAATTTTCTATTTCTTCCCTGACCCCTGCAATATCATGCAATGTTCAAACTCCAATAATTCACTCTTTTCTCACCTGGTATGAACACACAAATGATATCGGTTTAGGCATTACTATGATGTCAAGGTATGATAGTGCCACCTACCATTATGTGTACATACTGCTACCCGTCAGTTTACATAAGAATAAGCACATCTTAATGTATGCTTGTCTAAAGAGACCATAAAAGCATATCTCATATCAATTCACAGACATCAATATATACACAAAGATATTTATACAGAGAGAACCATAGTGACAAAGATATATATATATATATATATATATATATATATATATATAGTAAAGGTAACAAATCCATTGGTATATAATCCAAGTGGATCCTAATAATATTAAATATTAAAACTGATCCACAAATGGAGCTCAATGTATTTATTATTACAGAGCAATATAATTAATAAACAATAAAATTCAAAATCACCTCATATGGGGAATACCTTGTTTTGACAGACAAATATATTGGTTGTCTGTCTTATCAACCCCAGTGTGGACTGAGTTTATGTCAGAAATAGAAATCCCTATTTCTGACATATATATCATTTCAAGCAAGGCAATAAAGTTCCTAAGATGGAAATGGTTAGTGAGAGTGAAAGGGCCTGATAAAAACCATTATTAAGGGGAGAGGACAATAAAAGGACAGGATTCAAAAAGGTAGATGATGACAATTAACATTGCATTTAAATTTTTGAAGATCAAAGTTGACTGGAAAGCAAGAAACTGGAAGAGAGTTCCACAAACAAAAAGTGCAAGAAAAACTGTTAGCATAAACATTACTGCTACATCTAGCAATTTCAACTATAAAAATGGTGAGAATCTGAGATGCCAGGTCAGGAGACTTCCTTTGGATTATATATATATATATATATATATATATATATATATATATACACACACACACACACACACAAACTTGTTCATAGATAAATACAAATGTGTTCAGAGCTACTTAAAAGTTCAAGAAGTTTGATTACTATAAAGAATTACTTACCTCAAAATATAGTAACTGTCCTTTCTTTTAATGAGGCCTTCCTCTTGGGAACAAGCACAAGGAATAACCACAAAACTCCATATTATATTTGGTTTGTACATACTATTCAAATTAACCAATCTTTTGGCCAGTACTATATATATATATGTGTGTGTGTGTGTGTGTGTGTGTGTGTGTGTGTGTGTGTGTGTGTGAGAGACTCTTGTAGAATACACAAACATATGTGTGTGTATATATGCATATAAATCTCACATATGTATCATTATTTAAAAGTTCTGTATTATATTCTGTAAAGCAAACACCAAGCGAATTTGGATTCCTAATAATAAATGTCTTACAAAAGCCACATTTAATTTCATTTGTGCGGATTTGCATTCGGATTGCTTATCTAAAATTAAAATATGAAAACTCAACAGACCACTCAAACTAACTGAAAAGGAGAAAAGATAAAAGAGATATAAAAAAAACGAAAAGATAAAAACCAAAACTTATATCCTGACATCATCCATCTTTTACTTCCCATGTGCTAAATTCCATAGACACAAGACAAGAGAATCGGAAATGGTCTGCACTTAAATATTGATTATTAGACAAAATAATGTGATTCTTTCTAATGTGTTCTTGACTTTGCCAAGTGGAGAATCTTCTATCAGAATAACAAAATCACTCCATAGATGGATGCGTCTTCTTTGTGTCTGTCAAGTGGCGGCATCTGAAGACACAGTCAGTTGTTAAAGCTTTGTTTTACACAGTATCAGAAGCAGGTGATTAAAATATGCAGTGACAACATTATTTCCTTCCTTTCAAAAATCTGAATATGAAATATGAGAGATGCTCCTAAAGTAATGCCTCTAATTTATTTCCATAGAAACTACAACAGATACAATGACAATTGGATTAAACAAGTTTTCATCTATAAATAATATTTATCCACACAAACTAACAATGCATTATTTTCACCATTGATGAACATGGGCTCTTTGATTTTGTTGGTAGGAGTTTGGCTTGTCATCACATACAGCACAATGTTTTAACTGTCCTCATGTCTAGTGTTCGCACCCCCAAAAACATCCAACAAGCATAAATGAATATTAATGGATTCAATTTTTTTCCATGTTAAAGAATTCAGTGATATAGACACTTTTATGTCAAATGCCATTTTGCCAGACAACCACTACATTTAACAAAGCAAAACAATTCCAGATTATTAGCAATAAAGTCCAAACTTTACTGTCATGCTATCTGCCTAAGATATTATATGAGTAAACATCATAATAATAAAACATCCTGTATCACTCTCAGATTGAAGAGAATCAATTGTATGAGGATCAAACAATAAAAAGCCATAAGGCGAAAGATAAGTACAACAATGAAATGCTGGAACAATAGTGTGTCTATACATATCGGTGTTTTGAAGACTGCTTGAAGTATCAAAGGGTCAGTCATTATACAGTGTTGATTCTTGTGGCCACACTGTCAATATCTACAAATGTTCTCTCTCTGATATTGAGCATTCTTCTTCCATAAATATTCCAAATTATATATATAATTGGTAATAAAAAAAAAAGCAGCAGTTAATGTGAGTGCTTAATGCTAAACAGCAGAGCAACAATAATATGACAAAGTAACAAACAATACTTGTCCACTTTAGTTTCATCTGAAGATGGATTCATCAGATAGGGAGACAAATAACACTTGATTCCTGTCACAGTTTCTTTATACAAGTTGGAGTGTATGAACTCTGCATACTTCTACCTATAAAACTGGTTTACCTTGTCAGGTGTTAAATGTACCAGAAGACATTTCACATGCAAGCATGCTGTCATAATTTCTTGTTTAGTAGTTTTTGTTGGTCAAGAAAGTCATTTTAGCTATTTTTTTAGAACAATCTACAAAAGTGGCTCATATTTTTTTAAATATTTTTTTATATGCTCCATTTAATAACCTGGTAAACAGATATTTTTATTTTCTGGTTTCTCATATATATTTCAACAGAGTTATGTTATTTTTTACTTTGTTCTAAATTGAAAGGTGTTCTATTATTGTACAGCTAATTCTTAAACAGATGTTCTATGACACTGATATATATTTTATCCAAAGTGCATTCACATTTTAACACTGCCTAGTAGATGATGTTCCTTGCCTGGCAGCTACTATTGAAGGGTAAGTCCTCCAGCATTTTACAATTACAATGATTATGTGTTTGCTGCTTATTCAATACTTTTCTATTATAGCTTTTAATTATTTTCTCTATGTTAGCCATAAAGCTATAACTCAATTTAACAATTTGAATATTTAATGCAATACACATGGTTTTGGGAAATATTTTCTCACTATGGAAAAAACCTTTTCCTAATTTTGGTTTTCACCTCCAGATTAAAGGGTGTTGTAACGCAAATAATATTCTTTTTCTTTTTCCCAAAGATAGACACAAATTTCTGTACTTCACTCGGACTTTGTTTGAGGCCCTTTTCATATTCCTCTTCCAAAAAGAATGAATTTGACTGCCTAGAAAATCCAATTTTTAATGTAGGTTAAATGTGGACCAATCTTTGACACTAGTGAGAAAGATATATTTACTAAGGCAAATGAGAGTGAAGTGTTGCTATGAACATTGTATTATGAGTCTCCTTTGTGAGGTGGCCTGCCTGCTGGCCATGGAAAATCAGCATTCAAAATCCTTAGGTTATGTAGTAGAGCAGACTGCCAGCTCAGAATTCAAAACATCACATGTGGAGGAATTGTTGGACAGCTTCTATTTGATGCCAATAGAGATTTGTTTAATAACATCTTTGACGGTGGTTAGAAAAATACTATTGATATTTCAGTTTACTGTTTGGTTTTTGACATGCAGTTACAATGTTGAAGTTGAGTTTCATCCCAAAATTTGATTTCTTTGAACATTTTGAACAGCTTCTTTCTTATTTGATCAACTTTTTCACAATTATCTTCTGTAACTAATAAGCGGTCATCATACTGCAAGCCATTATCACTGATTTTACTTATATTATCCAATACCCACAAAAGCACTTCCCACAGATCGTTCTAAATCTTAAAATATAAATTGATTTATTGAAGTGCATAATAATACTGACCTGATAATTCCATATGACCTCTCGCAAACTGGGTAATAATATTGAGGACTTCATTGGCTACTTAAAAATACTTAAGAAAGCTACAATTTTGAGGATTTTCAATATTTTGGGACTATTTAATTCAGTCAGTAATATTTTCCAATTGGCCAATTTGTAGAATATCACTTGTATTCTGCACAATTTTGCTTAATTTCTCCAGGTCTACCTTTGATGAATTTAATGATCTAAAGCTAGACTTGCAGTAAAAGCCTACTTAATAGTTTTTCAAAGTAAATAACAATCTCCTTAATGACTATCTGTTGCACTCTTGTCAATTTTCAACCTTACAACATTCTTTTCCCTCCAAATTTCTTTCCTTTAAATAATTATCACACGATTATATATAAGTTTTTTTGTCAGTTCTACATTCAATTAATCAATACCATAAAAACAACTGACAAGGCCCAACTCAGGGATTAAGAACTTTTGTATTTCCAATTGAAGTCAGAGGTGTGTGTTTTAGTCCAATTAGAAGCCAGGATTTTGAATGCTGATTTTTCATGGCCAGCAGGCAGACCACCTCACAAAAGAGACTCATAATACAATGTTCATAGCAACACTTCACTCTCATTTGCTTTAGTAAATATATCTTTACCACTAGTGTCAAAGATTGGTTCACATTTAACCAACATTAAAAACTGGATTTTCTAGGCAGTCAAATTCATTCTTTTTGGAAGATTGGTGCAACACAATCTTCTCACCCTAATCTCTCCCACAAGACTTGTGTTACAGTAAATCTGATCTTTGTAAATATAAAAATTTAAAAAGAAAACAATGATATTTTATTGTGGGATTTTAATGGATTTATCTGTAATATAAGATTTATCAACATGGGAAGTGCGATTGGCAAGCCTCATCTCTAGTGTTCACTTTACACTCTGTCCCTTCTTCAAAAGCTATAGGTTATGTAGTTGAGCAGACTGCCAGCCAAGAGAGGTAAAACTCTGAATTCAAAACTATGAAGGTGGCAAATAGGAAACCACTTTACTATCTTGAAGTGATGGAAATTTACATCATAAAAAATGGAATCCATAGAGGGTCATGACCACCTTCATCATGAACGGACATAGTATTTAAAAAATAAATCATACTACCACTTTGTTTAAAATGTGTACATATGTTTAGAGAATCGTGTTAAAATGTTGAGTTTAATATTTACAGCAAGAGGAATTCATGAAACATTAGCAAATAGTTGCCAAATGATGAGAGAACAGGCATTTTCACAATAAAAAGAACTGACAATAAAACAGGTGATAAGAATTATTGAGGGATCGTGTGCATTTGTAGGTTTAAAATTAATGCTTACTGAAAGACATTTCAGAAAAATATTTCTTTTGTTTACCATTTTCAGAATTGATAATCATTCAGTTGATCTCCTCATTAATTTATCATCTCACTTCCTGAATCCACTCCAGTATAGAATTACCATCTTCTTTGTCTCATCATATTTTAATGATCACCATTGTTCTTTTCAACTGATACACATTCGGTTGCTTATCATTGTTCACCACAGAGATGGATAATTTTTCTTACCTCTGCCGTTAGCTATTTTTCCTCACTATATATCTATATGCTTATAGAGACGTTTCATAAGTATATAGATCAGAAATAGTAACACCATATTTTCCTTGTGTACCAACTAGTTATTAAAATGTAATTTCAAATTGGTAAAAGTCCCATAAAATGATTTGGTAGGTCATTTAAAAGATTAAAATGTTTGTTTGAACATCAAAGAAAAAATATAATTTCAAAAATATTCATTTATAGAATTGGATTAATAAGAAAATTTGTTGATATTTCAGTGTTTATTCATATCATCATCAGAATATAATGACTGAAACTGTCTTTTGTATATATATATATATATATATATATATAAAATCAGCTATGAATACTGTAATAATGTTCCAGAATGTCTATAAAAGGAACAGTTTTTCACACTTTAATGCATGCATGACCATGACATTCCAAGATATAAGAAAAAATTTCATAGTGGATGATTTTTCTTCTTCTAATGAATGCTAAGCATCACTGTCAACCATTGCATTTAAAAGCAAAATGAAAAAAATTCAGTAATGAATAGTAACACATAGTTTTGTCTTACTACTTGCACCCCTGAAGATGATCTCAGAAGGAGAGAGAAAGTACTTGGGAAATAAAAGTGATTTTCACAGTTATAGTGCATTCCTTGCATTGTTTGATTGTAATACATGGAAGGTTATTCATGAGTATGAATGGATTATGCTAAAACTAAGCAGACATAATGTCCATAATTTATTTAATCAGACATGCCTGAAAGAGAATTTGCTGCTTAAATGCACAAAGTTATTTATATATATATATTTTAGTATACACAGAAATATTTAATAGATAGTAAACAGACATGACAAAATTACAAAAATTTACTGAAATGCTTCTTCTTAATTATGAATGTTTGCAATCATTCTAGTCAGGGCCTTTGAAAGAAATTTTGCAAGGCAATACAAAACCACTTTGGAGCCCCAAGGCAGGCAAAGACCTTTCTCAAAATTGAGGATTTAATGTCTAGTCAATGTACATGTAAACTCTTATAAATGCTTTATTTCTATGATCAGATATAATATAATGTAACAAACATATTCAATTAATGCATGAATAAGTAATTTAGGTTATATTCACCATTTGCCTTTTAGGTTTTGTCATAGTAAAATGCTTTTTAAATGTTCATAATTTCTTTCAAAGGAAAATACTTTTCTTAAAAAAAAAAAAAAAAAAAAAAAACAAGAAGCAAATTTAACATTTAACTAGAGTACTAATTAAAATATGCTTTTCTAATTTTTTTTTTTTATTTGCAAAATTTCTAATAACACTATCAAAATCAATTTGCCAGATTCAATAACCAGTTGTGCTAGATCACTTCTTAGGGCTCTTCTTAGTTCCTGGGCCCTGGAACAAAGTACCGTGGGACCCCTTTCTTATGGGCCCTGAGTCTAGTTCTCTAGGATTCAATGAACTGCAATTTGATTTGCAAGAGAAATTTCAGTTTTACTTTGTAAAGGCAAATGTTTATGTTGACTGTTTAACATGATAAAAGGTAAGTGTTGAGAAGACATTATTAATGTCAGAAACTCTTTCATTTCAAAGAAACTAGTGCAAAGATGAAGGTCTAGTTAAAAAAATATTAATGGAAAATAAAGTTAAAATTAACTATAATGGGGCAAAGAAAAACATAGTTATAATGGTAACAATAGTAGATAAAAAAAACCATGGATTTTCTATGAAGAGTATGTACATGAGAACAAAGCCAAGATTCCGAAGAGATGGCAGAATAGACAATGCTGTGAAGAAATGGACATGAAACTGTCAATCATATAAAAAGCAAATAAGCTCAGAAGTAATAAGGTATATCATTGATCAGCATAATCAAGTCCAAATTATTTGCGCACTTTCTGTGCATCACTGTTCCTGTCCAATCAATATAGGGATTCACTGAAAGTGTGCGAATAATTTGGACTTGATTATGCTGATCAGTGATATATACACAAATCTGTGAAACTTTGAAATTCAAACAGGGTTAACTGTCTAAGCAAGGAATCCAGATCTTGTTATGGTAAACAAAGGAGAAAAAAAAAATCTGCCAAATAATGGTCGACAGTGTTCTAGGACACAACAGAGTTTAAATTGACAGAGAATGAAAACTGAAGAAATATCTGGATCTTTTGAAAGAAAATGTAGACTATGATGATGATAGATATAATCTATCATCATTAACTTCTCTGTGCTATGTTTCTTCAGGACATGGCTAATTATGGCTCTCCACAACTTCCTGTCCTTTATAGTTCCTAGTAAATTTTGTTTGTTTTTTTTGCTATTTCTCCTAATCCCAGTTCCACCAATGATTTACACAAGTTTCTTAAGTAGGTTATTTTGCTGCTTGTCTCTTTCTTTTGACAACAATGTCATGTGAATATTAAATTCTCCAAGCTGTCTTTCCACATTATGGGCCCTAGAAATTTTGTCTCTTTCTGCTTCTAAGTATGTGTTCTCCACCCCCCCGCTCCATTTTCCTTAAAATTTTCGGTATATGGTATTCTCAGCATCCTCTGTAGAACCACATTTCTGTTGCTTCAAGTTTCTTCTTCATTTGTGAAAAGATGGTCCAGCATTCATTGCTCTATAGGCGGACTGATATTACGTAACAGTTGTGTACTATTTTCTTTGTTTCTAATGAAGTTTTTCCCTTCCCTAATACTTTTAGCTTTTGGAAGGCAGCTTTTGCTATTTCAATGTAACTTCAGATTTCTTTTGACAATCATACAATCTATCTTATAATTGATGTTTAGTCCTTTTTTCTCACTTTCCTTTAACAGGTTCTGTAGGAGTCCCTGTAGTTTCTGTTCCATGTCTGCTATCAAAATTGTCATCTACATATCTTAAGATTGTGGCAGCCAATAATGAATGCTGGTAGGACTTCTAATTGTCTCAGGATCACCTCGCTGTAAAGGTCGAATAAGTCCAGTGAGAATACGCATCCTTGTCTTACACCCCTTACTATTTTTATATGGTTTGCTCCCATCATAAGTTCTGGATTATTCTAATATCTTCCACAAATAAATCAAGCTTACTGAGCATTTCAAATAGTTCTTTGTGTTGTATTTCATCAAATGTTTTTGCATAATCTATAAGACATAAGTACACATCTTTTTTCATTTGCATTGTTCTTTCTGAGATCATTCTGAACATAAATATGGCATTCCTTATTTCAGTGTCTTTAATGAAATCTTACTGTTCATGTTCAATTTCCGGTTTGATTCTGCTGCATGTAATTTTGTTTTAAAGACATGCTCACTGACAAGATGCATAAAATCAAAAGAGGAAACGCTGATAACAGAAAGAAAAAAATACTGTATATTTCCACATATAAGGCGATTTTTAAATCTTAAAAATTAACCCCAAAAATAGGGGGTTATCTAATACAACAGTTACAAAAAGCTAACCTTAAATTCTATGGTGTTTTGGCACTGGTAAGTAGGCTAGTATGCCTGCACCATGGATTGAAGTAGGCTACAACTGCCTCTGTATGGTAACTACAGATGTAAATATTTCTAGTTAAAATTCAATTAAAATTATAACGCTGTACTTCAGTTATAAATGTCATAAAACTTGTGAGGAACGAGAAGACTTACCTCCCGCAAAGGGAGTTTCCTTGGCGTGTCGGGCCCTGTTGAAAGATCGCAACCGGCATTAAAAGAGAAATGGATTATTCCGAAATTCTTATATCGCAGGCAGACATACAAAAAAAAAAAAAAAATAAAAAAGACTAAGAATTCAAACCAGCTTGAATTTATAAAATCGGAAGTCTCGGGTGAACAAGAAGTAAGTCATGTATGCAAATTTTAGTTGCCCCCGACTCAGGCATAAATAGTGAGTCTGTGAGAAAGACAGCAGAACGTTTGTTGGCATGACAGCATACATACATTACTGATGAGAATGAGAGAATAAGGAAGAAGTTTTGTCATATGGGTCACTGAAAAGATACCTAGATTTTGGGTCTCATCTTATCTATCAGCCACCTTATACATGGAAATATATGTTACCTCAAAAATGCAATGACTACATCAGAGAACACTTCCACAATGAAAGAGGAAACCCCCACAGTACGTAAAAATATGGAAAGAAGAAAAATAATAAAGTCTAAAGAGAAATGATCACTGAACAAATTGGACACACTAAGCAGCAGGATTAGATACATTGATAAAAATTAGACATAATAAATTATATATATATATATATATATATGATAGTATTGATATAGCAGAGGACGTAAGTGGATCCATTTTCATAGTGCTGCCTAAGAAGCCAAGATACAAATGAATATGAATACGATCAGACAATCAGTCTAATGAGGCCACATAATGAAACTCATCAAGACACTTGATACATATAAGAATTGGAAAAATCAAAACCTTCCAGATACGAGTCTTATTAAAATCACTAAAAATATCGAAAGGACTTTCTGTCACTTAATCTTGATCAAAAGACACTAGGTAAAACTGGTGTGGAAAACTGAATATAAAATAATAATTATAATAGTCTTTGTTATAGTACTTACTAATGATAGATCTTATTGGGTTTTATTTAAATTGTCATGAAACTAATTTGAGCCATAGGATTGGTTGAAAAGATAGAATAGATGAAAATGTTAGCGTAAAGCTGACTACAGAATTTCTGGCAGATGAAATAATTGGGAAGATTTATTAAATAAAACTTTCTTTTCATAATCTTAGGCCAATCTGAGCTGCTCTCATTTTTTTATGAATGTTATTTTAAGTGAGACAGGATCTTAAAAGTTTATTTGATTTCAATTACATAAATGCAAACAACCAAAGAGAAACTTCTCTCCAAAGAAATTGCCAAGATATTTGTATGTCTTTTGTTTGGCAACCTTGGAACTTAGCCATTGCCAGACAACATAAAATGCTGAAATACAGAATAGTATAGAAAATAAAATTATAAATATTTTTAACTTATAACAAAATTAGTTGCATTTGATTATGCTTTTTAATTGGTTGTTGTAAAAAATATAAATTATTTCAGAAAAAAACTGCAATTTTAAGCTTTTATGAATTAACAAAAATTAAAAATATATTGAAAATAAAAAATAATTATAAATTTATAAATACATGTGCAAATAATGTAGTCAGTAATGGAGTAGAAAGTCATCAGTGAGTCCAAGTCAAATTCCAAACTCGCCTAATGTGTTCATTTTTCAAAAGGCATGAATACAACTTTTCTTACCCCAGCTATGGAAAACTGGACTCTCTAGCTTTGAGAAGCAGTCAGTCTAGTAGAAAAAGACCACTGTTATCCCTATCTACAGAAAAAGCATTGAGAAATCACTCCACTCCTAGAAGTCATGGTAATTTACAGATGATAAAGAAAAAGGAATCTGTGGAGAATCATGATCACCTCTGTCCTGAAAAGAAATAGCATTTTAAAAAAGATTTTATCTGTCTATATCTCTAAAATAAACATAAAAATTCAATCCATTTCAAATTAGGCTTAGGTTTTCTACATCCAGTTAAATGGAATGTTCACCTGGTTTAAAGAATCTATATTTCTGAGATGAGGTATTATGTACACTATTTACGTTATTCGGACTATTGTCCTTATCTTTGTAGCCATATTTATTACAATGTTTCGGCCTTTCAGTATCTGTCTATATTTCTGAGATGAGGTATTATGTACACTATTTACGTTATTCGAACTATTGTCCTCATCTTTGTTGCTATATTTATTACAATGTTTCAGCCGTTGTACACTCCGGCCTTCTTCAGGTGGTTGGAATAGACATTCCAACGACCTGAAGAAGGCCGGAATGTACAATGGCCAAAACGTTGTAATAAATATGGCAACAAAAATGAGGACAATAGTCCTAATAATGTAAATAGTGTGGTTTAAAGAATATTTTCATATTGTTGTATGGAAAGTTCTAGAATAATGCCTGAGCCATTGATCTATGATTCGTATATTATTTACTTGGTTATGAGAACGATAATACAACATGGCCATCTGTTTTAGATTTTGGGACTTTCTTTGCAAAACTCTCCATTACCGAGTTAGATATAATATGGGGAATTGAAAACAAATCACTGGCTTTTGATATTTCCTAAACTGATGCATTCAGAGGATTGAAGTTTGAAAGTTTTGCTTAAATTTAACAAAATGGAGATCAGGAGACTTGACAAAATGATGCAAAGAAATATCAATGAACACATTTCCTTAAGAAACACACCTGTGTGCTCTAAGCTATAATATGGCCTCCTTTTCAGCACGAAATCACTTCCATAATATTTTGTATTAATTCTGAGTAAATTTCACTGAGAAAAAAAAAAGGATGTTAGCAAGTCATGTGCAATTATTTATTAAATATAAACCACAACCACTTCTAACCAACACAGGCAGTGGTCAGTATAAATAAATGTAGTCAGTTGCTTCAATAAGAAGAAGCTTTCTTTAAACCAGACAGTGGACAGGCTAAAGGTAGGCAATAAATCAGTTCTACATATAAAGAGGAGCTGGAATCAAGAGGGACACTTAATCAATCAGTCTATATATATATATATATATTATATATAATGTATGTATATGTAATGGCTTGAATCATATTTTTGATCAGAAAGAAATGGTCAGTCACAAATCGTGTTAGGAAATTTGGTCATTGGACATGAAAATAGATATTTTGCTTTATTTCCTTTTTCTTACAGAACTACAGAGAATCATATCAAGAAAATCATCTGATCAATTCTATTTAAACTTTAAAGAAATGGTAGTGCCGGAGCCATTTGTTAGAAACAAAGAACGAATTAGAATATGAATCCTGCCAAAACAGATTCTCTGAGAAAAAAACAAAACAAAAAAAACACTGCAATCACACTGCCATTTTATTTACTTAACTTCCCCCCTCCAGCTTCTTTAGACACGCCAGTCTTTGACTCACACACCTGACCTTTCCTGGAATGTACCATTTCTGCAGGATCTGGCTGTATTCACTGGCTTTAGGCTAGGTTTTGTCTGTTGGAAGAACATGGTAAATTGGCAATTCCAAATTTCTGACTCTTTAAATACAAGAAGAAAAATACAAATGCATTGAATGTTGGTTTAGCTCAAATGTTAGAGAAGAGGATATAACAGATGAGAGGTACAGGTTTCTTTCTTGGGTACCAATCTGTTTGACTTCCAAGCTTCCTTAGTAGAAAAAGACTTGCAAATATAACTATGCTCTTTCCTGTTGGTGATGCCTAAAATATATCAACTACATCTTCTACAAAGAAGACTCAAACCAAAAAGATAGAGAGTCACCGACCAAATAAATGCTTGCAAACTCAAATATAAATATCAAATTTCAGATCAAAAATAGTGGTAATATCAACTTCTTCCATCTTCCTACTTCATGCCTCCTCTTCACCATTCTGTCTCTCTCTAGAATATTTTCTGGGTATCTGGTAGTGATTCAGCAAGAGATATTTAAGCTGGAGACATTTTTACCAGAGTCTGTATAAAGTGAACCCTCTTTCAAACCATTTGTTTGAAAATTTATTTTTCTTTACAAACGTTTTTCTACTATTTTTTGTATTACATGTTTTTTTTCATTTCTTCTTTTAGTCTCACCTTCCATAATAAGTCCATTGGTGAAACAGAAGTCTTCATCATTTACCTGCTGATGAAATGACAGTTTTTGTCATGTGTCCATTGGTGAAACGGTAGTCTCCATCATGAAGCCTTTGGCAAAATGGCAGTCAGATTTATTCATGAAAATAGAGTTTTTTTTGTTTTTACTAATGTTACTTTCATCCAATTTAATCAATTAGACAATGTGACATGACAATGAAATACTGCAAAATACAGGTTGAGAATCCATTATCCGAAATTCTTGGGACCAGATGTGCTTCAGTTTTTAGATATTTTTTTTTTTGATTTTGGAATACAGTCATGTCTGCACTTGAAAAGTTTTTCAAATTTGGGAATTTCAGATAAAGAATACTTAACCTGTATTCCGTCAGTCAGTTATGTGCCATGTATGATACACGCTAAAGCATTCATGTATCTTTCGATACATGACTGATGAGGCAGATTTTTTCCCACAGTAGATTACCATTTCTTTCTGTGGTAGACCAGTTGCCATCCAAAGCTAGAGAACCTGGTCTGTCCTGCTATTTACCCATAGCTGGGGGGAGAAGAAAAGGATTCACACTTTTCTGAAGGGTATTAGCACATAAATGAATTTAATGGATTCGACTGGAATTTGAACTCGTCCCTCCGATTCCTCTATCTGAGCTGCTATTCTCCACCATGCCTCCCCATGTATTAGTGATGCCAAGTATTATCTGCAGTCATATTAATATTGACAGGTATACAACAAACTTTGTAGATAATATGAATTCAGCTTCTTTTGAAAACATTTCACAAAAGGTACCACATAAAATGCAATTTGCACCTGTGGTAGTACATATATAGACAAGCTTTATATTCGAACAGAATCCACGTTTAAAGAGTTCTATGTAATAGTCTGCGGAAAAGAACAGATATTGTGGAAGCAGAATTATGCAGAAAATGACTTCATTATTTTTTTTACTTTTTCCTTTGGTTTAAGCTGCCAAACTCTCTACTATTGATCATTCACCATAAAAATATAATTTGGTTATGGGTAGTGTGCAGAGGGTGGGGACAGTTCCTTTTACTCAAGAGTGATAATCATGCTCAAGTGTTACAGATCCACTTTCTTATTATAACACAATACCTTAACTTCAAGAAAGTGTTTTGACAATAATAGTCATTAGAGAAAAATGTCTGGCTTAGGATCAAGCAGGGTAAAGACAATGAAGATTGTAAGAATTGCAGGGTGGTTCATTCTCTGATTTATACATTTTTAAGTAAAGGAAATATATTATGTAGATTTCTAAGGTTGGCCAAAATATGTACAACCTCCTTTCCACAATAAGTGACCAATTTCACTCTTTCAAAAATTCCAGAATAAGTGACCACTTCATGAGAAGTTATTAAAATGTTGGTGACGTGTTATTAAATGAAGGTATAAATCATGTTTCACTTAAGGCTACTTGCTATATAGCTACGATCAAAATTATCATAATTCCCCATGTATAATACGCATTTTTACTAAAAGTAGGGGTGCTTATTATGCACAGCTACAAAAACAAATCTTTTAAAAATTGCCATTTCATTGGTCAATTTCAGTTGCAAAATTATTCACCAAAAACATACAATACATTGACACTAACATTCGGCTATTGCGACCCCATAAAGATGTCAAATACAATCACATGTACCTATATACAATATACCTATATATGTACAATACTTACAAATGTAAAATAAAATAAGAATCATCATGAAACTAAATTAGAATAATATTATTCAATGTTTAAAACCATTTTTTTTATAAGAGTAGGAAACGCTGGTCATAATGAAATTGGAGAGGTACAATTTATAGGATTTGATTACCAAACAAGGGGTGCGTATTATGCATGAGTAGAAGCAATTTCCCACACTTTCAGCACACATTTTGGGGTGTGTATTATGGATGAAGGGGTATTATACATGGGGAATTACAGTAAATTACTAGTAGTTTACATAGTTAGCACTCTACTGCAGCACCATAGTCTTCATTAAATCTAGAATATCCATAAATGGCATGGACAAGATACAAACAGATAAAACAGTGAGCAGCTCATATTGAATGTCACCACATTTTAAATTTAATTGTAAACACATTTTACAATTTATTGAGATGTGATGAATGTAAACATCTTGAATTATTTGGAGAATGGTCAAATGTGAGTTGGATTATTTGTTGGAGGAATTGAAAAATGTTCTGGCATTTATAGAGTCATTGTATGAGTGATTCTATTTGTGGTCTTTTGTTCCAGGAATTTGTTTATCAATGATACATAACAATGTTGTCCTTAATCTTACGTCCATAATTTTTTCCCCCTGCTCCTCAAATGTCCCAACTTGTATTTGGTATCTACTCCACACCTCATTAATGATTCCATTGCCATTTGAAGAAAAAGAAAAAAATGTTAAGGGTTTTTCTGCTAAGCTGTTCAAAGGATTCTTCAATGCACTTGATCAAATCATCAATTGTCCGCATTGAATTCTGATGCTGAATAGCCTAAATCCACTTGAAATATCTTGGGTCCCAAAACACTATTGGCAGGCTGACCTCTTATTATACTCTACCCTTCTTGCACTCAGATAATATCAAAGCATCTCCCACTTTACAGTGCAGCTTGGCATTGTCCTGTTGGATAACAATTTGAAGATCCTTCATTCCAATTGTCCACTTCTCGTTATAATAATGGTTAGAATTACTTTTTCAGTTATTCTTCTTTGAGTCTTGTATTTGCTTTTGGATTCAACATTCTTCTTCACCAATATTCCTTTTGGCTGATTCTTACTCTTCCATGTCACTCCTTTATTTTATACAGATGGCCATATTCCAATTTTCCATTCAAAGACTTGTTTCTTGTATTGATCAAATATTAAGTCTAACTACGATAACTGTGATCATTGGTTTTTACAATGTCTATCAGAAGGCACTTCATCAGGAAGTAGATAGACTTTCTGATGGATTAATTGTTTTTTACAGCTTATCAACCTTTTGCAGATTATTTTAAAGCCAGAAAATATTTTCAGATTGGAAGAATTTTTTGGAGAATGATTTTACTGATACAAATTCTACTACTTAACCCATACTTGGGGGGAGGTGGATTCACGCCTTTCCTCAGGGGTATTTTGCACATAAGTGAATATAAAAAACACAACTGGAATTGGAACCAGGGTCTCCAGGTTTCAATTTCAAGCCATTATTCATTACACCACATGCAGATCAAAGCTTACAGCACCTGGTATTCCCAAACAGTCACCAATCTAATTACTGACCAGGCGAATCCATCACTCATTTCCATCCTAGTCTCGATATTGTTTCACCAGAAACATTGAATTGCATCACTGCCTCCTTGGTAAGTTTCCAACAATTGTCAACAAAATATTTTTTTATATTCATATAAATTCATATCTTTATTAAGTCATTGAAATATTTACCTGGCTATCTTTGAGCTAATGTCAACTTTCAATTAAGTTATGGATTTCAACGTCAAAGAAGTATTCTGGTTTAGATTCAATGAATTTTTCAAGTAATTTTTGGACATCCTGATCTACTGACAAAAGATAATGATTCATTTATGCCCCAATTTCAGGGATGAGGAGCTTTCATTATTTACATTATTTATCTTGATCAAGGCTGGAGGTCACAACAGCCAGAATATTGGGATAATAAAGATGATGATAATAGTCCACATGTGAATAACATAAATAAGATTAAAAAACATTGTCAAGTAATGTTAACAAATGATTGTCTAAAAAAAAAAAAAGTGACCAGAAGATTATGTAGCTTGTGGAAAAATCTACTGCAAAATAAGAATGCTATTAAAATGCAGCATAATTTCTGGTTGTCTTTCTTGCTCAGAAAATGCTCTTTGAATGCATTATTTCAATCAAGTCAATTAATCATTGCAATTCTGTGCACTAACAGTTTATTTAGGTTCCAGCAATTCATAATGTAGAATCATTTTTGAGTCCAGTTTTCTTCTTCTTCATTTGTGAGTATCTTGTTCAAAAATTATTATTTCCTATATCAAGAAAGACAACAAAGTATTTAAATTCTGACTGGTATTTATTTCTTTAAGTTCTTGCAGAACTCATTTTCCTAACTTGTGAATTTTTCCTATCTCCCTGGTTATTTGTACTGTATCTTCGTTCAAATGTCCTTCAAATCCACTAGTTCTCCATTTCTGAGGTCTTTTCCTTTTTTTGTTATCCAGCTCAGAATCTTTAAATATCCATTCCTAATATCATTACCATAGGCTTCAGTGATCCGTTACCTCAATTTAGATGTACTAACCTTGAGTAAACAGTACTGAACAAGATTTGGCCAGTTTCTTCATCAAATAAAATTATGAGGCTTCTGTAAACTATTTTTAAAGAGTATGTACATGCAAACAAAAATGATGTGCTGAGTAAAGTTCAAAGGCATTTCTACAATACTCCTAACATGGTACTGGAAACTTATCCTTCAATTTTATATTTCTCATCTCTTAAAAATGCATTAATCAATAAATTTATTATTAACTGCTATGTTCATTGATAAAAACTTTTAAGAATCACAAGGATTTGAGACATTCAAATGGATTTCACAATGTCACAAAAGTGTAGAGAAATTAAAATAGCAATTTTTTGTCAAAGTCATGGTTAGTTTCATTATAGTGGGCAACTGATGCATTTGATGTATTATTTTGTAAAATGGCCCTTTTATGTTCATATAATCTTTTTAGATTCCTTGAGATGTCTATGTATTTTTTGCAACAATTATTACAGGTGATGGAGTAAACTTCTTCAGATTTTAGCTTATTGTTTTGTTTAGTATTGACTAAGGATTTTATTGTTTTGGATGGAGTAGTAACAACTTTTATGCTGACTTTAGATCGATTCTTTTCAAATGTAGATTTGATAGAATTAGTAGGCAGGATTGTTATTTTTTTTATTCATTGGGTTTCTCAGGAGAGGGATTTTTTTTTTGTTTTGGAATATTTTATGGGCCTTTTGTTTCACATTGAATATAAAATAATTAGGGTACTGAAAAAGTTTGAAAGTGTTTTCAATTCATTTCTTCTTATTGTATAAATAATCTGAGTTGTATATTCTTAGAACTCTTAGAATCTGATGATTATGCCAGATTTTATTTTGTTCTTATGATGGGAATAGAAATCTATTAGGTCATTTTTGTTGGTTGGTTTCCAGTAGACATCAAGTTTTAAACTGTTGTTAAGGTGGTGTAGCCTGATATCTAGGAAGGGTCAGTCAGTCAGTTATGGGCCATGCATGATATATGCTTAGGTGATCATGTATCTTTCAATATATGACTGACGAGGCAGATTTTTTTCACAGTAGGTTGCCATTTCTTTCTGCGGTAGACCAGTTGCCATCCAAGGCAACCCAGTTTGTCCTGCTATTTACCCATAGCTGGGGAGAGAAGAAAAGGATCATTTTTTCAATTATGAATGCTGTTAGATGAAACAAAATACTATTTAAAATATGTGTCTACTCAATGTATACACTAAAAATAAAGTAATAAATATATGGTTAAAATGTGACAATTCAGTGTTAATTTCCATTTCTAAAAGTGATCTAAAGCACATCTGGCTGAAAAAACTTGTCTCCATATATATATATATATTTAAAAACAGCAGATATTTTTGTATTATTGCACAATATTAAAATAATATTAAAAACAGAGCATTAAAAATATCATATAAAAAATTATTTAAATTTTAAATTTTGTGAAAACAAAAAATTGATATTTAAAAGTTATGCAATCTTTTTATATTATATATATATATATATATATATATATATATATATATATATATATATATATATATATATTATATTATATTATATATATAATAATATAAAAGGCTCAAACACTAATATTCCATGGTTATAATTTATTACATTGGAATCGTAATTACAATCCAATTCATCAGACCTACAAATTCAAAAAGAAATCGGAAAATATAACTCCGGGTATAAAAAACAAAATTTTAGTGAGAATGTGTGTGCGGGAGTGGGAGACAAGTGTGAGAGGGAAATGTCTGAAAGCTCTAGAGAGAGAGGTGTAACAGAAGAACAGGAAGGCCTAAAGGTGAAGGTGGGGATTAAAATTTAACAGAAATTTTAAAGAGAGGAGTTAAATAACGGTTTAAATGAGTGAGATACAGATAAATATGAATTATTTTCAGATGCATAAAGCACTACCGATTCGCTGACCAAGAATTAAAATTAAAAAACAGACACAAGAAACTTTAAAACTTTTGTTAAATTTTAATCGCCACCTTCACCTTTTGGCCTTCCTGCTCTTTCTTCTATTACACCTCTCTCTAGAGCTTTCAGACATTTCCCTCTCACACCTGTTTGACAAGCAGATTAATTTCTGATTACAGTGGTGAGGGTTTTGTGCAGAACCATCCACACTTTTTGAAGGGCCGAATACGGAGGCCTGATGCATTACTCTTCAGGTTTTAAATTCAGAGTTGTCCTTCTCCTAGACCAGTTTCCATCCAAGGCTATATAACCCAGTCTCTCCTGCTATTTACCCATAGCTGGAGGAGGATTCATACCTTTCCCAATGGTATTAGCACATAAGTGAATATAATGGATTTGACTGGAATTTGAACTCTAGTCTCTGATTCCTCAATCAGAGCCGCTATCCATTACTCCACCGTGCTTCCTATCATATATATATATATATATATATATATATATATATATATATATATATATATATGCACGTGTGTAAGTTGTGGTTTGAGTAAAAAGAATTTGCTAAAGGGAGAAACAGAATACCACTAAGTGTGTATCACTCAGTGAGGATTAAATTCCTTTCAGCAGTCCGATAGCTGGATGTGTGGGTGGCATAATGGATGGTGGATTAGAATGAGAAATCAGAGAGCCGTGTTCAAATCCTAGTCGAGTTTGCTACTTATATGCAAATACACTTGGGAAAGATATGAAGTTTTCATTTCTCCTCCCACCCACTATGGGTTAAATAGCAGCCTAAGAAAAGGACAACTATGAACTCAAAATTGGTTGTGCATGGAGCTAGCAACACCATCCCATAAAAACCTATAGCCACTTTGTTGAGAGCTGTGGGGGTTGGGGGGTGCACCACACCCCTTCCATATACCTCTGGAAATCTATGGGACTTGAGTTAGTGAGTCTGACACATGACCTTGTTTAGTATTGCCTTCTGATAAGATGCAGAGAAATCAGAACTAGACTGTTAGAGGAATATAAATTCCAAAAGATAAGATGATTTGTATTAATAACTTTCATGATGAACAGCCACATTCGTTAGCATGTCAGTGACCATTCATCAGTAAGAAAATTAAGATTAAGGCTTTTTTTATAATTTACAACTGATTGGCCACGATTTTCATTTTTTTTCGGGAATTCTCTTGTATGTCATTGTTTTTTTTTACCTCTATTTCATAAATATTAACACCTGATTAAATCACAATTTCTATCCTCTGACTTTTTTTTTTTTTTACAGACCTCCTTTCCCTCTTCCTCAGCAGTGAAGTCAACTCATCTGTATAAGAAGCTAATAGGTGGCTGAATATATATAATTAAACACAAGGAGGTGCTGAAAATTTCTCAACCTGACCTACTCCCCAAAATCTGATTTTTTTTTTTTTTTTTACTTCCTTAGTTGGACCATAAATTTTTCAGCACTTTTTTTAGCAATTTATGTTACATGTTGTTTGCATCATAAAACCTCAAATAAGTTATCATCAACATTTTTAATAATGTATCTTAGAAACTGAAATTCACATGTTGAACAACATCAGTTAATTAATATTAACTTTATTATGAAAGTCTTGGCTCACAAAAAATCTCATATTCTTCATTCACCGACCTTTACTTTGATCTTTAATAGTAAGTAATAAAGGTTATAGTAAGTGCGAAAGTTTTCCAATGTTGCTCTTCTATTGTTGGGCATCCTCATTTAGTTCAAGTAAGCTAGCAACTTCTCAAAAATCAACATTATTTCTCACAAAGCTTTTATAGAAAACAAAAACTATTGGAGTGATTCAAAAGAATTTTCTTTCTTACAGATGTTTACCCCAAAGCTTATTCCTGTACACATATAAAAACCATCACTCCAAATTCTTATTCAATTTTATTATATTAAAAATATTATTCTGTTTCTATAAGGATATATATAATTGGGATTCTGGTTCATGTGGGTTATCCCACTTTGCAAAAAAAAAAAGAGAAAAAAGCATTGCTAGGGGATGCTCCTTAAATCTATCAAAATGCATGCATTTCTCTCCCTAGCCACTTTTACAGATTTTTAGCTCTGGCTTTCAGATGTAGTCGCATGTGAGTAACACTTCTACTGTAGCATGATCATCTTCATAGTTTGTTACTTTTGTACTCTCTCACACATGCTTGTTACACACACACACAACCCTACCCACCCAAAAAAAAACAACTTTGTAGGTTATTTAATGCCAAAACATATTTTGTGTTTTAAGAATAATTTGGGGTTTTTTTTGTGAGTAAATATTTAATATTAAATTGCATTGAATTATACGGAATATATTTTTGTGAGTAAATATTTAATATTAAATTGCATTGAATTATACGGAATATATTTTTGTGAGTAAATATTTAATATTAAATTGAATTGAATTATACGAAATATATTTTTGTGAGTAAATATTTAATATTAAATTGCATTGAATTATACGGAATATATTTTTGTGAGTAAATATTTAATATTAAATTGAATTGAATTATACGGAATATATTTTTGTGAGTAAATATTTAATATTAAATTGCATTGAATTATACGGAATATATTTTTGTGAGTAAATATTTAATATTAAATTGAATTGAATTATACAAAATATATTTTTGTGAGTACATATTAATTTTTTGAAGATACACATATTTTGTACCAGTTGATGTTTTTTTTTCAAATACATGTCCTACTATTAAAGCTGAGAAGAGATGGATTCATATCTTTCCCTGGGTTATTTGCATGTAAGTGAATGTAATTAAAACTCATCGCTCTGATTTCTCATTTCAAGTCATAACACGTACGCCCTTGTGTGGCAATGGAACAGGGAATCTGTTGGTCACAATTATAGTTGCTAGCATGTAAAACATCAAAATGTCATCACTCGAGGTCTTTTTGCATCATTTGATATTTAGGAAAAAGTCGACTGATCACAATTTAGGATACAAATAAGACTTCCTGTCTGAATGTATGCAACCAACAGGTGGCATTATTATCCAATGGCGATATGAGCATACATTATGACCTTTCAAACCAAGATCAACAGACTTAACTGTACACAATATTCACTACCACTTCTTGTTTGTAATTTAGAAGATATGAAACCTGATAGTTCATTTTATTCCTACAACATTAAATATGAACAAAAAACAAAAAGTGTTATGAATAATCAAAAGTGGTCTCCCCTTGTTTTGTTATTCTCCTCTTTGAGAGAGAGCTATTTATGTTTACTGGGACTATAAAAGGACACTATACAAACATATTCTCAATTGAATAAAGCTTTCTTAAAGCCTACACCTGTGTACTTTTGTCATTACACAAAGTATTAAAACTTTTATGGCACATGCCACATAACATTACATTAGGTTACCTTCAATTTTTGCCCTGCTAAAGATAAACAGATATTTATACATATAAATTTTTTATGATACACCCTTGTGCAAATTAATTGAAACAACTGCTTTAGTTCCTTTCTTTCATTTACCATACAGCCAGTTTTAGATCTACTGGAGTGACAGGGTGTAACTGATTTCTATTTTTTCCTCAGATTAGGTCATTTGCAGTAGTAGTGTGCAGTAATATGAATCTATTTGGGGGTGTATGGTGAAATTTGTTTGGCCTTGAACAATATTGCATCATCCGTGATTGCATCAGATTTTCATTATGCCCAGACACTATTGTCTTGACTATCAATTAGTTGTCCTATGAGCATTGTCTGCAAAGGACATTACTCCAAGGAAGTGTACAAAAATTGTAATGCTGTATGAACACAATGGCAAGCCTTACCAGTGAGGAGATCAAAGTATTATCGACTAGTTTGGGAACTCTCCTGTTAAAAATCCAATCGAGAATCTGTGGTCAATCTGCAAAGAACGACTTTGTGGAATGGACATACAAAGTACTAACATGTGCACTCGGTCATGTTTCATTGGAAAAATACAAAAAGAAAGTAAATAATAATGGAATTATTTGTTTTGTTTCAATTAATTTGCACAAGAGTGTATAACGTATTATTATAAATTTCACTTCCAACATTTGTCATATTATAGCCAATGAGATACACAGACAATGAGATATACTTGCGACGCCCACACAGCCAATAGAAACAAAACACAGAATCACCAATATACATGTGACATCAACACAACCAATGAAAACAAAAAGAAATTTAAAAATGTTAAAATTGATATCAACATTAAACTAATACCAATATATTCATGATGTGTATACAACCAATGAACAAACAGAATTTAAGAATTGCAATATAAAGCTGAATTCTTCCACTTCCAATTTTTTGATAAAGCAAAATAAATAGCTAAACATGTCAAATTTATAAAGTTTTCTTATGTGGTCTTTTACTGAAAGAGTCTTCTTACTAATAAAGTCCTTCCTAATTAGTAGGTCCATGAAGTTAATTGTTAGTGGCCAATCATCCTGGGCCCTAGGAATCAATATAGGCATGTCCCAGGGCTTGCTTTTCAGACCCACCCTCTTTTGACTTTACATAAATGATCTGCCTAAGAGTATACTCTCATCATTTGAATATCTACACTGATGATTACTAGATGACCAGAGATTTTGGCACATCTCTCATCTGATCAATCTCAGTTTGGGGAAAAAACTGGCTGATTACATTCAATGCCTTGAAAAGCAAATTAGTTACATTTCATCATCACCAATCGGACCCTAAACCAGGCACAATGACAAATGAATGTTCTCTCAGGGAGGCCACATGACCTGAGTGAAAGTTGGGCCTCAAACTCAACCCAGACCTCATTTGAAACTATTACATACGACCCATTGCTAGCGACCCATTGCTAAATGTCACTTCTCTTTACCCCTGCAGTAACTGACGACTCATGCTATCCTCTACCCTAGTGAAGATCAGGCCTAAAATGGAGCATGGCTCTCACTGCTCTGTCATGACTTCAATGAAAGGTGCACAGACAAACTACATTCCTTAACTCCACCAATTCTAAGACCCGCCATGCTACACACATGGTAGCTATTTATCCTGATTCACTCTCTATTCGATTGGTAAGAAGTCAGTTCCTCTCAAGCAACTTCTTCCCATGAGCTACTAAGAGGATGCTTTCCTGATCACTACAATCTTCTTAACCTGTTCCAGTCTAGGGCTGTGTGTTAACTTCCCCACATATCTGCATAAACTGTGCCCCTGACACTGTAACCCTCTACCTAGAGAGGCTCAAGGGCCTTATACAGGGTGAAACTCACTCTAAAAGTAAAAAAAAGTGTGTGTGTAAAAATACAGAAATAACTAAAAATATGTCTGTAAAAATAAAAAAAAAAAACTTATCTCAGAGGACAAAACACATCAGCTACATTTTCCTTTTGTCATATATATATATATATATATATATATATATATATATATGTGCCAGCTTCATTAAATATGACAGACAAGGTGCTTTGATTAAATTTTTTTATATAATTTCTCATGTGATCTTATATTTTTTTTCTTTTCAGTAGATAAATTATATAAAAACCGTCCAATTGTTTTTTTCTGACCGCTTTCGGCTATGCATTTAGCTATTTTCAAGGTTGAAATATATTAACTGTTAACTAGATTGTATGTATGTATTTATATAATGTTTCATTTTGAAAACACAGTCAAGATATTGTGTCCATGTTCATACATACAACCACTTATTTCTAGTTAACAGTTAATATATTTCAACCTTGAAAATGGCTAACTGTATAGCTGAAAGCGCTCAAAAAAATTTAAAAAAAACAATTGGACAGTTTTTATATAATTTATCTACTGAAAAGAAAAGAAAAATTATAAGATCACATGAGAAATTATATAAAGAACTTAATCAAAGCACCTTGTCTGTTATATTTAATGAAACTTGCATGAAAGAAGGATTGCTGCTTAAATATATATATATATACATATATATAATAAAATAGGCAGCATATATTTTTTATTATTAAGAGATAATCCTACCTTGAAGCAATTAGCAATATTAATGCAATTAATGGCGAAATCCCTTCGCTAATAGACATATTATTGGCATTATACTACTAATAATCCACTGAATGATGAGATCCTTATGTATAAAATTGTCAGATGGATATGGTGTATTTTTTATTTTTTTTATCCATCTGACAATTTTATACATAAGGATCTCATCATTCAGTGGATTATTAGTAGTATAATGCCAATAATATGTCTATTAGCGAAGGGATTTCGCCATTAATTGCATTAATATTGCTAATTGATTCAAAGTATATATATATATATATATATATATATATATATATATGGTAAAATGATATATAAATGTTTATATTTCGTGAACAAGGGAGAAAACTGCAAATCCACAGTAAATATATGTCCAGGTTTTTACAATATTTCATCTTGGCAGATCTATGATAACAATGCAAGGTGCTTAATAACAATAAGGTGCTAAAAGAGAAACTGAATGAAATCTCCTAGACTTTATAACCAAAACATTAAATAACAAAATTTGAAATTCTCAGCAAGCATCACTTTCTTCCAAGAAAGCCCTATCGAATGAAAAATCACACTAAAACGATCTTTGGTTTTTCCATAAAATTGTACTTGACTTATATATATAATATGTTTAATGTTCTTTTTATAGATACAAGTATTTAAGCAAATGCTCTGTTTTATAATAAGCAGTATTAAATAACATTTACCGGCCTGAATGTCCGAAAAATTTTCATAGAAAATTTTTGTTCTCCGACAGGAATCGAACCTGTATCCTATACGGAACCATCATTTCGCGTGATGTGCCTTAACCGTTCGGCCACAGAGAAGCATCTGGTTAGCAAGTTTAAAGATAGTAAAATCAACCTTGCTAACCAGACGCTTCTCTGTGGCTGAACGGTTAAGGCACATCACGCGAAATGATGGTTCCGTATAGGATACAGGTTTGATTCCTGTCGGAGAACGAAAATTTTCTACGAAAATTTTCTATGAAAATTTCTCGGACATTCAGGTCGGTAAATGTTATTTAATACTGTATATTATAAAACAGAGCATTTGCTTAAATACTTGTATCTATAAAAAGAATGTTAAACATATTATAAATGTCTTTAAATAAATTGTCGGACTATGTCCAATTCAAAAATATATATATATAAACTAAGCTGGTTATTGTTAACAAAACCACCAGAAGCCAGTTTTAGGTGGGATATGACTGAATCCATTACCATCCTTAGTGACATTTCACACACAGATGCACAAAACTGACGCAGAAACTGATACGATGTTATTCACAGTTTCATATAATTTGTCAAACTGATCTTGAGAAACAGTCATATAATCTTGATTGCTATGTTTAATGCCATAAGAGGGCACACAGGGTTTTAGAAGATGGAGTGTTCCATTATTGAGTTGTGCATGTGAATGCATTCATTGTGGAATCGAACCATGAGAATTTGAACCTATTGCATTGCAAATTACCTCATCTCTCAGAGAGAGAGAGAGAGAGAGAGAGACAAGTTTTCATAACTTTCTGTATAACAAGGATACTTTTACAAATATATA
The DNA here is from genome assembly GCA_964036315.1 of Acanthosepion esculentum. Lineage (NCBI taxonomy): Eukaryota > Metazoa > Mollusca > Cephalopoda > Sepiida > Sepiidae > Acanthosepion > Acanthosepion esculentum. The sequence goes on along the minus strand of CAXIWW010000536.1, from coordinate 80,081 downwards.
TCAGCTCCAACATGATATAATACAAATACATTTGTCCCAAAAGTTTCACTTTTTCTTGAATTTTTATTCACTAATGGGCAATGTTTTATAAAGATATATATATATATATATATATATATATATATATATTAGTGCACAGTGAGTGCAGGTTAAACAGTGGTCGATGAAAAATAACAGAACTAAAATATTATGCTAAGAAGAATTACATATTTGTTCCTCACCACTTGATGCGACTTAAAGTTCATTCTTTAAGTAGAATTGAGTGATGCAGAACATACACAAATTATATATATATATATATATATATATATATGAAGATATATAGTTTTAAGGTGTGCTATATTTATGGGATAAAGTGCTCAAAATCAGAGAGAGCGTATATAAATATAAAAGTGAACATTGAAGTCAACACTCAGAGGCGACAGACTGTTTCATGCTGGACGCAATCGTCATGATGTGAATGTTGGATTTTTCCTCGGCTCCAACTCCTGTCACTTCTGAGTGTTAACTTCAATATTCACTTAATATATATATATATATATATATATATATATATATATATATTAATAAAATACTGACTCTTTATGTGTCAGCCAAAAATTTCATGTTAATATATATATATATATATATATTGCATGTATTTTATATCATTGTTTGATAGTTAAATGGGACAGATTATATATTACTTTTTTTATATCTTCATGCCAGATGAAGGTAAACTTGCAAAATATTGTGGTAGTACATTGACTTATTATGATGTGTATTTCACTAATACAAGCATAAAAGTTTCATTATACACACACACATATATATATATATATATATATATATATATATATATATGTGTGTGTGTGTGTGTGTGATAAAAGTTTTAAGATGTACTATATTTATAATGTAAAAGTATTCAATATCCAGGATAGAACATATGTAACTATAAGCTGTGTGGATTCAGAGTTCAATACTGAATGGCAACAGTCTGTTTCACACTCTTCATGCGTGCTATATATATATATATATATATATATATATATATATATATATATATACTCACATACCATAATTGTAGAGATAGAAAATGTTGTCCACTTGAGGGCAAATGCAGATCTACTCGGGTGATATACCAAGCAACCACTTCCCCCAAAGAAAATGTTAAATTATTATATACATTGGAATTTCTGTGGGGGAATGGAAACAGAGATTTTATAGCCATAGGCACTCTTTTACCAACCCTAAATTAAAACACCAGACAACTCTTTCTAAAAAATAATAATCTTAAAGATAGGTGTAACATGTATTTAGAAGAAAAAATTAGAATAATAAAATTCAATGATCAACACAAACTATTAGATCAAAGGAATGAATTAGCTTTAAAATGTCGACACAGAGGCAGATTTAAACTTCTATAATAATAATATAGACCTTACTTTATTACTGTTTAATTCTCTAACTATTCAAATGTTGAATGTATAACTATATTTAATTTCTATATCTCCTTTTTAATCATTTTATAACTGTCCCCTGTTCTAGGAACTCTTTTCTTTTATCACTTACACCTCTTTATCCTTATACCTTTTCAAGGTTTTTAAAATATAACTTGGTATGCTTTGGTTTTTCTGAATAATTTAACTTATCTTGAAAGGTATAAATAAATAATTTATCGTTAAATTTTTTATACTTTAATATAAAATTTCTTTAAATATATTCTTACTTGATATAAATTATCTAAATATGATTTATTGCTAATCTTGTTAATATATCTCATTTGTAAGTATAATTTGTTATTTTTTAAGTGAGAACTTAACTTTTTATATATATATATATATATATATATATATATATATATATACATATATATAATTAAACATTTTTTTATATCTAAAACTCCCTAGTCGGCCCTCTTTTAGTTTCAACTTACAACTCATTCTTCATATTTTACCCCAATTTAAGGTCATAAGGTTAATATCCAGGTTGATTTTGTGAAGCCTCTTTCCTTGAAGACTGATATCTTTCATCCTCCCTTTTCCACCAACTGGACATTTCATCTGGTTGAGGTGTCGAAATGGGTCGGTTCTGCATCAAGTTTTTGACTGCTGCCAAAGTTAAGTTTTAAATCTTCAATTCTGACATGAAGACAGTCTATACACTGTGGGTTGAATAAGACTAATATACTTTGTGTTGGTTGAAATAGATCTATACTCATGTGAGGTCATTTTGGATTTTGTTGCGTAATTTATATGCTCTTTTATAATAAATACATTGAGCTCTTTTTGTGGATAGGTTTTAATATTTGATATTACTAGGATTCGCTTGGATTATATACCAACAGATTTATTACCTATATATATATATATATATATATACACACACACACAAATAAAAAGAAAGAACAGTCAGATTAAGAATCCACAGTTCTTTAGCATTTATTTTTTAAACAAGTGCTCGATACAAGGTAGAGCATAATATTTTAATATTTTTATTTAAAAAATATTTTACATTGTGACATGGAAATTTCTATGTTTCGGAACTTTAAATTTGTTCCATTATCAAGTGATGTTGGGTAACTTTTGATGAAAATGAAACTTTCATCATTCCTTGATAATGGAACAAATTTAACGTTATGAAACATAGAAATTTCCGTGTTGTGATGTAAAATATTTTTAAAATAAAAATATTAAAAAATATATATATATATATATATATATATATACACACATTAGAGAGAGAGAGAGAGAGTACATATCATGTGTATACTTATGACAAGCATATGCACTAGCATAGTACCCATAAAAATTATAGGATTATTTATGTATGATCAGCACTTCAGCCTAAGATGAGAGTATATGTGCATGATCCCTCGGATCAAAATATCTCAACATTTCTACGCAGTGTAATATTTTACATAAATATCTTGAAAAATCTTCCTAACATACAATGTATAAGTAAAACGTGTACAGTAACTTAAGCAACACACTATGCACATTTGTATGGCACCAGAAACTTTGTGACAACAATTTTGACTTGGAAAAGGTAATTTGGATCAAAAATGAATATAACTTACTCAAAGACGCATTGAATGTATCACCATTTATGAGACTCCTTCAATTAGGATCACAGAGAGATTTGTCTTGAGTTTTATTACTCCTTTACACTTTTGACCTTTTAAAGTTGGTATGGCTTTATTTAATGTATTATTCTTTTGGATCATAATACACACCTAATGGAGGTATATATATATATATATATATATATATATATATATATATATATATAAAATCTACCTATCTCCATTAGGTGTGTATTAAGTATACAAGTAGGAAAAAAAATGCTGAAAAACTTTTTGTCGTTAATAATAAAAAAAAACAGACAACATGCGTTTAACGGATGGCAGAATTCATTGAAAAATACGCCCCTACCCTCCCTAAACATAACCTTTTTTTCGAACGTAACTCATAATTGATACAACAATAGTTAATAAAAATGGACACGCTACCGCCCCTGTCTGAATGATTGGATTTCTCTGTATCCTTGGAAACAGGAAATTATGAATTTATATGTGTGTTTAAAACTCAGTAAATTTAAAAAGAAGTTATTTCAATATTCGCTTGAAGATGAAATGAAACTGTTTTTAATTTAATTATATAATTAAATTTGAAGTTTTTAGCTTCAGTTTTTGAAACATGGTTATTACTGTGTAGTGAAGAAACCGTATTTTAAATCAGTTAATTTATAATATTTATGCTCTGTAAATTTACATTGAGCACTGTTTTGTAAAAATAAAAAATATCAATAAGAACACCGGGTTATATATCTTAGTGTTCTTTCCTTTTATTTATATATACATATATTATTGCTTGGTTTTACTAAATTTGTACTGAAACAATGTGGTTTACAACCATATTAAAATAAATGAATATATAAATATTGGAATAAAAATGGAATCAAAATTAGTTAAAAAAATTTAACTGATACAATTAACGTAAAAAATCAAACAGTTAATGTGAATCATGTTTTGTCGAAATCAAATCCATTTTCTGATGATTTCAATTCATCAGTGAAACATATCAAAATAAGTTTTCAAAATTTCCTTATATATTTTTACTACATGAGATATATATATATATATATATATATAAATAAATTCCTGAAAATTGCACATAACAGACTGTCCACTTTTGAATTTACGTATGCTCTATCCTTGACATTGAGTACTTTTACCCATAAACATAGCATACATCAAAACTATATATATATATATATATATATAAGATGAGAAAGAATAGGATAAAATTCCAACATTCATAACATTTAAAAGAGAACTCGATTCAAAGTAGAGCAATATTATTTATTTTAGGATATTACGCTGAAAACCTGTCAAAACCACTACACAATTGCAGTCGTGTTTCGATGTGTATCTATGCATCTCATTAGGTAATTGTAAATTACTGGTGAGCGAATAATTTATTTAGATTTAAAAGCAAAATACAACCACTTTTTACAAAAAAAAGCAAAAAAAGGGGTGTTATAAGCTTTGTGAGTTTTACTCTGATTAACCAATCAAATATGACCTACGTTAAATTTAAACTAAGCAAAGAAGCAAAAATTTAGAAAATTATTTTTTATAAATGGGTCATGACCCGTAGATTGGTAGCACAGACATTAAACAGGAGCGGATGTTAATGGATACATAAACTCTACACATTAGACAATGCCATTTCCTAAGAAAAAATGAGGTGGAATGGTAATTTAACAAAATGCTAAGTAAGAAATATGCTTTATGGGATAATGATATATAAATATTTTATATGTCAAAAACAATTTTAGGAGAAAGAAGTATGACAAAATGGTAAAAGTTTTCATGTGATATCTCATCTTTCAGGACTTCATTAAATTAAGTTAATGAAACTACACATGTGCATGAAGAGACACTGGGAATTATATATGTATATATAAATAATATCACTTTATGATTAGTAGGGATAATTCTGAGGAGGATAAAAAATCCAAAGAGAGCTGAACATAAGAACAGAGCAATATAATGAATACAGAATCCTTAAAAATTGATTAGGTCAGGTTATAATTTATTTCATGGACTTCAAATGTTCATCTCTTCAGACCAGAAATAAAATAACCTGACCCAATAGATTTTTAAGGATTCTGTATTCATTATATATATATATATATATATATATATATATATATAAGACTTGGATCTTGCTCAGTCAGATTTTTTTTATTACCAATCTGATTGAATAGCATAAATGTTTTCATTGCTATTATCTCCAACATTTTAAATCCATATAACTATCATTTGTTTGTAACTCTTTGAACGACTGACCTTTCCACACCTGACATTCAACCTTACTGCTTCTATTCAATTCATTAATCAAGTCAGTTTCAATTTTAGGATCTCCACTGTTAGCCAACCATTGTTCATTGCCACAAATGAATAATTGATACTGACTATATTCAGGTAATTCCACAAATAGGATTAAACAGAAAAAAAGGTTGGCATTTTCCCCATTTCTCAAAACCTACTTTATAACTAGATTAACACATTAACTGTAATTAGAATATCTTCGAAACTGGAAAATGGGGTTCATTTACATCTAAAGTGAATGTTCCTTGGAAATAATCAACTGGTCAGAAGAAATCATTTCTGGTTGAAAATGTACACTCTTTATTGACCACAGGCACTGCAGATACAGTTTTAACTGAAGACAATAAGGTACATGGTTTGATTTGCTCATGACAATAGATAAAACTTTCAAATAATTTCCTTCAGGTTTTACAGTGGAAGAAGTGAAGACAAGTAAAAATACCTCGACTTAAATTGTACAGAAATATTCCTAACGGAAATCAAGAAGAAATAGGAATGTTGTTCTTTTCAGTGGAGTAACTATTGTCATCATATGGTAAATTTAATTCCGTCTTATTACAACTCTTCTAATATAATGATTCATCAATTGTGGCCATATATAAGACTAACACAAGATGAGTAAATACTTATCTTGAACATGTTTCATGATTGTTAATTCACACATTGTACCATCGAGTTCATAGAATTTGTACAGATGGATGAATTTGTTCAGCTCTCAAATTATGCAGGTTTCTCATGGTTCACTGGACATTTCATACATACCTTAAAATCATCCCCCCAGGTAATAAAGAACCTTGTTTTCTTAAATCCCTCCTATATTTGGGTAGCATCTATGTAACAGAAATTGCAAGATATAAATAGTGATGTGGGCGATTATTTGGATCATGAGGGAGTGAATATGATGGCTATCTTGGATCATTCATGCCATGTCGATCAGGATTGGGATCAGTTCAGAAAGCAAGAAGCTGTTTTAATATTACAGTTTAGGCTGCGATCAGAAAAACAATTTCCAACAAACATGAAGTTATTTTGGTATATATATATATATATATTTTTTTTTGGTTGGGGCCATAAATGATATTCCAGAAAAGGTGGTATGTTTAATTCAGTTGCATGAATTTTAGCATGCTAAGCCAATAAATTTAGACAAAAGTATGTTGCAGGATATATAAATTGACAAAATCCAAAAAGTATCTGCAATGTAATCAATCCTGACCTGACATCTCAACTTCAATCACTTTCCCACTGCTGTGATGTGGCTTTCCTCTGTCTATTCTATAAATATTTTCATGGCAATTCTTCTGATTTTCCCTCCTTGGTGCCTCAGCTGCATGAATTTTAGGGTACTACTTGATTGGCAACTAGGTCTCACCAGTTTGCTATTGAACTAGCTCTCGATTTCAATGGATTTTCTGTTCTAACAGTTTTTCTTTTTTCTTGCACGAGGAGTTCTCTTCCAGATTCTTTCTTTCCTGTCACTTACCATTTCCAAATATTTAAATGCAATGCTTATCACCATCTTCTGTTTTCCTAAATCCTGTTCTCATTCTCTTTCACTCCCAGTAACCACTTGCATCTTAGTGTGATATTATTACCTTGTTTGGGATGAAATGATTAAACAAAATAAAATGTTGATATAAACAAAATTAAAAATGTAAAAAGGAGAAATGATTTATCCACAAGTTGAAAATATTTTTTATTCAGGTTTTGAAAATGCCAAACACTGAATTGGATTAATAACCACAGACAAATTTAACATTCCTTTTTTTAAGGAACTTGCAAAATATAAACACAGCAAAAAAAATCCTATCTTGACAGATTTCTAATGGTTGGTGTTGAAACCCAGGCAAAACCAACCCTGATTTTCAAAACAAGCCAGTTTTCCCCACAATTATTTTTAGATTTGTGTCTATACCTTCTGTAGGTCGTGTCTCTTCAGGATGTAGGTGATCATGACTCTCCACATTTTCCTATCCTTTGTAGCTCTTAGTAAGTTTTTCTCATTTATGTCATACTGAATAAATATCAAGAAATAAGAACAGAAAAAATATTTACCGAAGGAATATCTTGTTAAATTACTAAAAAGCAACAAATTCTTGTAAATATTCCTCCAATGATCATGCTGCTGTTTTAGTTGTAAGTGAATTTTATGTGGCTGACATGTCTGCCTGATACCGAACATGGAAGGCCTTACAAGAATAAAAGTCCACAAGTGGATTCCTTTTTCCAAGGAGGTTAGTGCAAAGTGAACACAAACTGTTCCACCTAGAATTTGAACTCAGTTCCTCAATTCTATTTCTCATGTCATTAATCATTAGGCCACTCATACCTTCCATGTCACTATCAAAATAAACTAGCCTAATCATAAAAAATAGGGAAAACTTTTTAGGATATAATTTTTGTAGATTAGCATTCTTTGGACTTTTCTTAGACTTCCTTCCTGCGACATTTGTCAGAATCAAAAAAAATATTGATTTGATATCATTTTAGAAGAAGGGTCCTGATAATATCGATAGCCTTAGGTTAAGTCACATAATTTATATACAAATGTCAAGTTCAAAAATATGCTAACATCATTTTTTTTTTTTAAATCTTTTTGTATGGAATTTTTTTGGAAGCTCATGTACAAACGTTTGAGGCACATAATTATTTATCTGAAATTACAAATAAACGGATACATAATTTTATTCATTTATATAAATTTTTGTTCTTTACTTAAAAATATACCCAGATGTTCATTATTTATGAGAAATCTTTTTGTAACCCCACCTGAAAATATGCAAAACATAATTGATATCTGTCTATATCTCTGAGCTGAGGTATTATGATTAATTACATTATTCAGACTGTTATTCTCATCTTCATTGCCATATTCACAATATTTCGGCTATTGTACACTCTGGCCTTCTTCCTCAGGAACACATATCCTAGTGGATAAAGACGTTGGATAGATCCAGTGATTAGACCCAAAGAGTTGTGAATTCAATACCAGGCCACAGCAGTGGTAAACAAAAACTTGGAGAGTTGAGTTAAAGGGATATAACTGAGACATCTGGAAGAAGCATGGCACGTGGAACTAGAACAATCTACCCCTGGTGGACAAAATAAAGTGTTTGGTTCAAAATTCTAATCACCTGAAGAAGGCTGGAGTATAGATGAATGAAGATGAGGATAACAGTCCGAATAAGGTAAATAACTGATCGATTCATTTTCTATGGCTTATCAATGCATTGCAAGTTATTTAAAGCCCCAAAATATTGTTAGAGTGCAAGAACTTTTTTGAGATAATAATCGTTCAGTGATACAAATCTTACTAATTAACCCATAGCTGGGGAGAGAGAAGTAGATTCATACATTTCCCAAGGGTATTTGTATGTAAGTGAATATAACAAATTCAAGTGGAATTAGAACTCATCTTTCCAATTAACAATTCCGAGCCATTATCCATTACACCACCTGCACCTCCAAGCATTCTCAGGCAGTCACCCGTCAAGGCACTGACCAGGCTCGACATTGCTTAACTTCAGTCATTGTACGGGAACTGATGTTTCAATGCGATGCAGCCGTAAGCCCCTGTATGCAAAATTGCTAAAACCAATAATTCTGTAAAAGTCAGGGACTGATTTGACACTGTAGCAATATTATAAACAGAACCCTCTCTCTAAATTGATAGCAAATAAATATTTTTCAATTCTAACAAATGTCACAGACCAAGGAATCTAAAGAATACTAATCTACAAAATTTAGGTCCCCCTAAAATATTCCCTATTTTTTTTCATGACTGGGCCACTACATTTAAATAGTTTCCTTTTCATTATGGTAAAAAACATTATAAAACCTGTAAACTTTACAATTTATAACTTAATTTGTCACATTTCTCAAGTGCAAAGGAATCTTCTTATATCCTCCTCCATAATTATATTTTGTTGTTTTCCCAAATTATCTGAGAATTTTTCAATCTCAGAATCCATTTAATAATCTACGTAACTTATGTTTTACAATGGGAAACCCTTTCTGATACCAATTTTTATAAAATTTTGAAGGACTTGTTTTTATAGATTTTATAATTAATATCTGCTCTCTTATGCTATTTATCATGCATAAAACAAACACAAAAACAAAGAACTAAAACAAAAACAGACAAACGAATACATGAAAAAAAAACAAAAGACACAAAAAAAAATATCTTAGGGCAATAATTCCTTTAATTGTCCGTTGGATTTGACGTTTCATTAATTTCAAAAACCGAGAAAGAAGGCTAATGTATTTGACACTTTTACATTTCTTTCTACGTTTTCCTTCTTTTTAATATTTTTCATCTTTGTCTGTGGAACAGAAGCAATATATTATTGACTGGAAATATTTTAACTTGCATTCATAATGTAATTTTATGGAGAGAGGATTCCAAGGATGTGTTACAAATTTTCACAAATCATGCAGCAGACGACACCTTAAATTGTCTGCTGCAAAAAAAGGTTTTCAGCAATTATTTCAATTCATTTCAATATAAATGATTGTAAAATTATTTTTTTAAATTATTCACCACACTAACTTTTGCTGATCGAGGAAAAAAATTCCATGCAGTTAACTTGTGCCAACAATTTTATCTTTACCAATATATGTGCCAGCATTCGTGTGCTCATGGAAGGAGTCCAAGAGTTGCATGCTGTGCCACTGTAGATATCGGCAATCAATACAGTCAGGGTGAATTGGTTTCTGACAGCTTACGAAAGAGTGCTCACTTGGGAAATTTATGTTAAGCAAACTCACTACTTCTACTTACTTCTTTATACAATAGTTGAAAGTTGATCAGAAGATTAATGCTTATTTTAGGTGGAATTACACAATTTGAACATACATTCGTTTTACATAAATATCAAAAAAATATTTCATATTAACCTGCATATATATATATACATACACACACACACACATATATTATATATATATATATACATACATACATACACACACACACATATATATATATTATATATATATAAATATATACATACACACACACACATATATATATATATATATATAGTACAGATAATAAATCCATTGGTATATAATCCAAGTAGATCCTAGTAATATAAAATATTAAAACTGATCCACAAAAAGAGCTCAATGTATTTATTATAACGGAACCAATAAATAGTATTACACAACAAAATCCAAAATTACCTCATATGGCGTCAGTCTTATTCAACCCTGGTGTACAGACAGATTGTACACCAGGGTTGAATAAGACTGATGTAGTTTTTGTCAGTTGAAATAGATCTATCCCCACCCCTACATGAGCTAATTTTAGATTTTGTGTAATACTATATATATATATATATATATATACACACACACACACACACAAGTTTGGTTAAAAAGAACTGACAGGGTCAGTGTTTAATTTTTTTGTTATTTTACTTTCCAATTTTGGAATAAGGTGTTGGGGATTGGGATCAAAATTGTGGATCAACTGTCCAAAGCTTATATTTTCAGTTGATCCACAATTTTGATCTGAATACATAACATTACTCCAAAAGTGAAAAAATACAATTAAAAAAATTAAACAGAGATGTCGTTTGTTTTTAATAAAACTTGTTTGGATGAATAAATGTAACTTATATTTATGCTGGCTGTATTTGAGCAACTATTTCTTTTTTTGTTTTGTTTATACAAGTTTCATTAAAAACCAGAAAAAGTTCCATTTTGATTATTTTCTCTATTTCCGGCCAGCACCACTAGCTATTTTCAAAGATTTTTGTTGCTTGCCATGTTATCAGTTTAATTTTTTAAATATCAGGTGTTGGCACTTATTTCATTTCATGTAGTCATGTGGGAATTCTTGTAAATTTTTTTTTTTTTGTTAATGAAGTAAATTCAATATGTTGGGGCTCAGGTTTGATAATAATTTAAAAAATTTTCAATCAACAATTAAAAAGCAACCAAGGATCAATAAAATTACATCAAGCCTCAGACAAACATTAAATATATTTTTTAAAATTTAGAATTCCCACATGACTGAGAAACATGAAAAAGGCTAACATGCAGTGTTTAAAAAAAATAAATTGACAACATAAACAAATGTCTTTGAAAATAATTAGTGGTGTTAGTCAAAAATACTCATATGAGAAATTTCATATTCCAAAAGCAACCAGAAAAATTATCAGAAATGTTGAAAGGATAAATAAAAAATAATTACAAAACTTTCATTGATTTCATTCAAATTTGATTATATATATATATATATATATATAGCATTAAATGTGCGATATAATTTCTTGCTTAAATGTTATTCTTAATGAATATCCATATTATTTCAGTAGATGCTCTGTTTTTATTTATTTATTAAAAATACAACTGAACATCTACTCAAATATAGGTATCCATTAAAAATGTTTAAGCAAGAAATTAAAATATGTCAGATTAATAAATGAAAAATCCATTCCTAAATAAAGTGGACATTAAAGTCAATAACCCACTCCAAAGTCCACATTTATATATGCTCTATCCCTGATATTGAGCACTTTAGCCCATAAATATAGCATACATCAAATTATATATATATATATATATATATACATGCACAAAAAGAAATACTTTTACTAAAGAAAACAATGCAGTTTATGATTAAAAAAAAAAATAATAAAAAAAAATTAAAAATCACTAAAAAATCTCTCTCCCAGGTTTCATATGCTAATTCAATACATTTGGTTTACCCAGATGAAATAGATTGTCAGAACATACAAACAGTATTGGTTCATAATACTGAAATATTATATATAAAATGTGGAGGCATATGCTGTGAAATGCAGGTAATATAAATTATATGAATTGGTCATTTGGTATAAATAAAAAGATTTTCATAAACCATTGATTTAATGTCAGGATTTCGGTTTTAAAATCATTCAATTATTTTACATAGTAGTCACTTTGCTGATAGAAGCAAATAAAATCAGCAAAACATTACACTCATATATAATATGAATCCATTTTGATTTTCATATTTCTTTCATGATACAATTAATAATTTGCTAATTATTTCGTGATTAGATTGATTTTAAGAAGATAGTAGCTATTAGTGAAGAATTATTCAAGTTTCTTAACAAAAGAATTTGGCACTAACATGATTAAACAACACATGAAAGAAGCCAGATTAGAACTGCAGACCAAAATACTTGCGTCTTGAAAGTAAAATAAACTGACAAGATTTCAGCTTTGGAAGATAGAATTGAAAATCAGAATCTCTGGTTCAGTCAACATCTATTTTTCTTTGCTACTTTTTCACCCTTTAGATTCCAACTTTTGTTTTTCTTCTTATTCATTATCATTTTTTTTATCCAATTAATCTTTTGAAAACACCAAATACAGAGAATTAAGACAAACCATAAATCAGTCATTCGAGTGCCAGTCGTGATACATAGTTGGGCAATCCTGTCTCTTAATTCATGACTGACAAGGCAGAAGATTTTTCCTATACTTCTTGGTTGCCAAACAAGGCTACAGAACCCACTCTGTACAGCTACTCAACCCATAACTTGGGAGACAAAAGATGAATTCACACTTTTTCCAAGGGGATTTCTGTGTAAGTGAATATAATGAACTCAAATGGAATTAGAACTCAGCTCTCCGAGTTCTCATTCCGAGTTCCAAGACACCACAGTACACATCTGATAAACTTTAAAGCAGAGTCGGAAACTTGCCAATGAAAGGAACTTTGTGAGTGCATCAGCTTTAATTGTATAGTCATATCTGCAATTAATTGTATAGTCGCATCTGTAATTAATTGTATAATTGCATCTGCAATTTTTAGCAAGTTTGTAGTTTAAATGAGTCTCTATTACTACATCATTTGTACAAATCAAGATACTGCTGGTTCAATTCTCCGTTCTTGCTTTCTGCACACTTCACAACGTAAATCTGACTTTCTTCTCCCATCTTCACTGCTCCAGCCCTCTTTTATCAGGCCAACACCGCAGTCAACCAACCAATCAGCGTTCTTCACTTATATTCTCAGTTACCCAGGCAAATAGCCTCCTCCAGTTCAACCAATCAGCACACGACTTGCTATTGGTGGAAGCATGCCAAACTATACAAAAACACTCATTACTGCACACACTGCTAGAATTGCTGGACAGGAGAGTAATGCCATTTTCACGGAGCAAACTTGCCGATGTTACATGCCGCACATTAAGGTAAGATCCTTATTTTCCTATTCACCAGATGCAAGTAACTCTGGCTCGCTCGCTTCTATGGTGCTGTTCACCACAGAGTTCTTTATCTCTAGTGAAATATTTTACGGCTATTCTTTTAAACATCAAAGTTGAGGAATTATTTATTAGCAACAAAGGCCAACAAGTTTTGCTTTTTCATATTTACTAATCATAATTTCCTATGATATAAAGCCAAAGAGAGGAAGGAAATGAGACATCATTATTATCTCAAAAATATTAGAATCTAAAAATATATTTATATATTTTTTGATACACACTTAGGCAATCATGTATCTTTCAATATATGACTGTCGAGGCAGATTTTTTCCCACAGTAGGTTGCCATTTCTTTCTGCAGTAGACCAGTTGCCATCCAAGATTATAGAACCTGGCCTGTCCTGCTATTTGCCCATAGCTTGTGGTGGGGGGTGAAGAAGAGGATTCATACTTTTCACAAGGGTATTAGCACATAAGTGAATGTAACGGATTTGACTGGAATACGAACCCGGTTCTCGAATTCTTCAATCCGAGCTGCTATTCATGACTCCACAAATCGACCCTGGTGAGATTCTAACAACTCAGCCACATGCCCATTATATATATATATATATATATATATATATATATATATATATATTTTTGAACACATAGTGAATCAAATTTTTTATGCTTACAGATTGGTTTGTCATGTAAACTTACCAACAATCACACAACAGCAGGTTTTACATCTAGTATAATAAAATTAAGTTTTTTTTACTCCTAATCTAATTTCACAAGCCAATAAATCTGACAACTTTTGGTGTCCCTTTCAAATTTGTTAGCAAAAAGAAATTTTCAAAGCAAAAACTCCTTTGTTAAGAGAGAAACATGAATCAACATTTTGCTGAAAGAGATTGTTAGAAAGTTGGCAGCAAAGATTAAATCAATATTGAATATGCAAAGAATATCAATTCAATATCAATGCAATATCATAGTGAAGCAATAACCAATGAGATTCAGACTGAAACTACCAAAATGGTCAATGACGATTCCTTGTATTTGTACCAAATAACAAATTCATATAATTTATATTAACTGTATTTCACAGTACAGACAACCATATTTTACATTGCTTTCCATGGTAAAAGTAAAATTTCTTCCAGGAGTAAGTGTGTATATCTATCTATGGCTGGCCACTCATATCTGAGTATACCCGTCTACTAAGATGGCTAGCCTATCACCGTTTCAGGCATCTGCTCAGGCACATTTGTGTGTTCAATACCCACAGAGCCCACCTGTGTTTTATACTGCAACTATGCTGAGCAAGCATTAATTACAGTTTCCTGGAGAGAGCATGTCATATGTTATGATCAACAATCTGAATAAAGGCCATACGCTCAAATCTCAAACGCTCGGTCACAATGACTTGTGACTGTTAGCACAATCATCAACGACTCTCAAATAGTTCTATCTACCAAGTTTCACTCACAAGGCTTGGGTCTACACATGGTCTGACATTCAAGCACTTTCCAAAGGTGCCGCAAGATGGTACTGCTGATAAGAAATCACCTTCCTGACAAATTGACCAAGGTGAGATTCTAACCACTCAGCTACATGCCCATTATTTTGATATGTGTGTGTGTGTGTGTATTCACACACACACAGGTAAAATGAGAACAAATGAAGTATAATTCCACTGTCCCTAACATGTAATTTAAAAGAGGGCTCAATAGAGAGTAGAGCTAAATATTATTTATTTTAGGATATCAAAATAAAAACATGTTAAAAAAAACTTTTGATAAGCATAAAGATCTGATATATCTGAAACAGCCCCCCCAAATATTAAGCAATCAGCCAATTACACTACCTTGGTTTCAACATTTCTCAGGTGGTCTGGGACAAATGATTTTATAGCGCTTTATTATTTATATATAAATGCACAACATTGAAATTGTATTGGAGGGGGAGTAAAACTGTACATACTTTCATCCTGGTTTGTACAAACTCAAAAAAATACTTTTTAGTTTCCTGGTCTAATTCAACTCAGACCAATGACTGTTTTATAATAAATAAATATATAAGAGATTCCACCTAGATAAAAAAGTGCATATATTCATATATAATAAATTGTTAGAGGCATCTGATTCAAAAACAAAGTAAATTGTGTCTCAATCAAGGACAACTTTTCAACATCACATCCTCAAGGGAATCTACTTTTAACAGAAACTTTCTTCTCGGAATCTTTGGCGGGATTCAAATGGAAATTTTTTTATCCTTAATTGCTGGAACCTTAGACAAACTGTTATTATTCAATGGTCTCAGATGAAAGACTGATAAAGAATAAAATTCGTTGCCTTTGCTCGTCGCAGAAGAAAACATTGATTCTTTTATTCTACCATAAATTAGACTTGCTGAAAACTACTGCACTGAAAACACATCGTGTCTTATCTCCACATTTAATTAAAAATAAATCTGAACACGTATATACTTAAACAGCAAAAGTTCATTCAAGTTTTAAAATTGGCCAATGTCTATTTCATTTTTATTACATTTTTCTAGTTTGCATAAAAGTTGTCACACAACCAGACAACTGTCTAAATTCTTTTATTCAAGCACATTCAACAATCTCTAGTCAATATTTGGAATGGTAAAAAGTATTCCTGATAAGAGTGACCAAAAGTATTCAGACATTAACTTTCTGAACTTTGGAATGTTACACAGCAGTTTATGATACCTAAACTGAAACAATATTAAAAAAATTTAGATCTTGTCAGCCGATTTTCATAAAATTTGTTTGGAAGGAAATCTGAAACACTATCCATCCCAAAGGATGATGCCGATTACTTTCTTGAAAGGAATATTCAGCATCCTTAATCGTGTTCTTTCTTATCTGGAGATGATATATAACTATACTCGGTCAGATTTTATTACAATGTTCTCACAATAGAATTGGTATTAACCAATTGATATTGGTAAAAATTTCAAGATATATTTATATGTGCAATATATACAGTGTAACCCGGATATAAGAGAGTTGTAGGGACCGGAGAAGAGGTCTCTTATATCCGGGTTTCTCTTATATCCGGGTTTGGTCTATTATATATGCATTAACACAGGCTCTAATTTGGGACCAGAGAAAAATCTCTTATATCCGGGCTTCTCTTATATCCGGGTTACACTGTACAAATAAAGTGAAACAAGAATTTTTATTTATGTTGGACTAAGTTAAAACTTTATATTTAAATTCCAGATTCCCCATCCATAGCCACTGATTCATATACTTCTCCTCTATCCATCTATATCATTCCATATGGGCAGGTGTAGTGGATACTTAAGCATCTCCTTTACCCTCTCCTACCAATGCGTCTTTTAGACTTCTAGCCCACGAGCAATCCATACATAAATAACTCGTACCATGGCTCCCAGCCCAGCTTGGCTCTCCAGTTTTGCTTCCA
Organism: Acanthosepion esculentum; assembly: GCA_964036315.1. NCBI lineage: Eukaryota > Metazoa > Mollusca > Cephalopoda > Sepiida > Sepiidae > Acanthosepion > Acanthosepion esculentum. Next base: position 63,058 of record CAXIWW010000536.1, on the reverse strand, counting down.
AGCCTGTTGTGTTGTTGTCTTTGTTTTTTGTTTGTTTTTGTCTGTTTCTTGTGTTTGTTTTTTTTTTGTTAATAGGAATAGATAGACTTTCCGATCACCCAATTAATACTCCTCCACCTTCTTTTGATCAAGAGTAGAGGCTCATCCCTTGTTTCCTATTTAGCAAAGGGTTCCTGGATCCTTCCTTTTCTCTGGCCTTAGTAGTAGTACTGTCATGAATCTCTTGTGATGTGGGTGGGGTTTGTGGCAATGTCTCTTCATACTGAGGGTACCAGGTTGGCAGTTTTTTGGTTGCTATTTCCAACTGGTAGTTAGGAGCCCGAACTCCTGCGTCTTGAGAGGCTGCTCTGATCAACAGGTTCGGGGTTCTTGTTGTGCCATAATGCACATGGATTGGTGTACCTGCATGCACCTCTGGAGGGCAAACATCAAGGCCATATTATGTTGCAGTCTGTGTCTGTTCCTTTCTACTCATGCCACATTTGATGGCCGACTGTTCCTATTTCTTTAGACCTTTTTCCTTACCAACGTAACACAACATGACCATAAGCAACCAAAAATATAAACCTAAACTGGCTCAAAAAAATCCCTTAAACCCTTTAACATTTCTTTCTCCAACATCTGTGGCATTTGTACCAACTTCTGCAGTTTGGAATCGTTCCTCTTTGATAGGTCTCATGATATACTAGCTCCCTGTGAAACTAAACTTAAGTTGTCAATCCCTTCCTCTGATTTTGATTCCTGGCTACCTTTCTCTCCTTAAAATAGACTAAAATCCACATACATGGCCTGGCTAGAGAACTCACCTTTGGAATCTCCAGACCATTTGTATATGTGTCTCCTATCTCTCCTCAATTCAGTAAGTTATCTCTTCTTTCTCTATCATTCCCCTTTCTCTCAAGACTGTTGTGTACTCAATAGCATTTCCGATAATACAGACAAGGCCATCTCTCTACATCTGTTTGCAAACATATTTGTGTTTGGTGACTTTAATGCCCACCATACCACGCGGCTTAAACACCCTGTAACTGACCCCTCACTGGCATCCAAACCCTTAACTTTTCAATCACTCAATCCCTCATGCAGGTTGACTTTCCTACATGTTTCCCCAGGAACCAGGATGGTGACATTTCCCTTCTCAATCTCTGCTTTACCACTACACAGCTCTGCCCTCTTGGCAACTCTGATCACCCAGTGGTGTCTGTTAATGTCTCCTTCCACACCCCCACCAGCCATGAACCTCCGACTAACAGGATTTATTTCTGTTATCAACACGCTGACTATGACTCTTTCGGTGATTTACTTCACAACATCCTTTGGAATGTGTTTTTTAATCATCCCATACAAAAATCTGCATCTAAGGTCTCCTCCTGAGTAAAAGCCGTCATCAAGGCTTTCATCCTTTTAAGAAAATACCAAGTTAAATCACACTCATCTCCTTGGTTCTCACCTGTTAACATCCTCAGCTGATTAGGCTGAATGCTTTTCTCATCCAACTCAACACACAACTCATCTGGGGTACCCACACCTGATTTTCCCCCTAGAAATGAGGCTAAACTGAATGAGATGTGCATAACCCTGTCAATGGTATTAGACATCATCTCTAAATTAAACTCTCATAAAGCAAGTGGAGGTGACGAGATACCAGCCATAGTCCTAAAGAAATGTGCCCCTGAGCTGGCTCCAGTTCTCTCCAAACTACACAACTCTTGCTTTCCAGCCTCTTGGAAGTCCTCCTCTGTCGTCCTGCTCTTTAAGAACTCTGAAGATCCTTCTGATCCATCTAACTACCATCCCATCAGTATCCTACCATTTTTCGGCAAAGTCTTTGAGACTTTAATCAATACCAAAGTAGTTAAGCATCTCACCTCCCACCTCCTGCTTTGCCCAGTCTACTGCCAATATAATTATGGCCTTAATTGTGTGTGTGTATATATATATATATATATATATATATATATATATATATATATATATATATATATATATATACCAAGCTCTTGATGATAACAGTGAAGCTGAAGCTGTTGCTCTAGATATATCAAAGGCATTGGACAGGGTTTGGCATACTGGCCTTCTACATAAACTGCAGGGATACAGTATTACAGGATGATTGATTTAATCCAATCATTCCTGTCTAACCGTGAAATGAAGGTCATTCTGAACGGGTTCTCTTCCAGTTCCTTCTATACGAATGCTGGTGTCACCCAAGGCTCTATCCTTGGTCCTCTAAGGTTTCTGATCTTCATTAATGATCTTCCTGACATCAGTTCTCAAGTAGGCATCTACGCAGACGACACTACCATTTACTCCTGCCTCAATAGTAAATCCGGCATTGCTGACAAAGTTAACCTGGCTGTTAGTCTAGAAAATGACCTCCAATCTGTGGTTGACTGGGGCAGGAAATGGTTTGTGAATTTTAATGCTGTCATTTGCTCACTATAGAAAAACTTTGCTGCTTTCAGTATGGTTGATGCTCAACTCCATGAGAGCACCTCACGTTTTCCACCGACCTGAGGTGGAACAACTTCATTGAATCAATAGCTGCATCTACCCCAAGGAAAGTTGGTTGTGTCATGCCAGAAGGTTTTTCTTGTCCGAGTCCATCCTTCACATCTACCATTTGTTCCTTCATGTAATCCTGTTGCCATATATGGTTTGGTGGCCCTGCTGTTCATCTCACAGTTCTTGACAAAATCCAAAGATGGATATGCAATGTGATCCGTCCTGACTTGTGGTTTCAACCCCGGTCACTTTCACACTGACATAATGTGGCCTCCCTCTGTCTTTTCTATAGATATTTTCATGACATCTGCTCTGACGAGCTAGTTTCACTAGTGCCCAACTACAGGAATTTAAGTGTTCTACTAGTCTGGCATCTCGGCCCCACACTTTCACTGTTGAAACAGTTTAATATAACTGCCTTTTCTACTCCAACAGCAGCTTCTCTCACACTTCCCGACTGTGGAACTCCCTTCCTCTTACTTGCTTCTCTGAAAACTATAATCTTCAAAAATTTAAATGTAATGTCAACTGACATCTTCTGATGCCTTGATCCCTGTTCTTTTTATCCTATCCTCAACCCCCTCTATACCCAGTCTTTTCCCTTACTGTCACTCTCTGTAGCCCCTTGTGTACCAGTGGTACTCCCGCCTTGCTTGGGGTGAAATGATTAAAAAAAAGAGTAAATCAAAAGCAAATCACCCAGAGAAAGGTATATCTAATTAGCACACATTTTAATATCGGCTCCTTTGACATCAGTCTTTCAACCATTGATTTTACCAACACTTTCTTTTTAATCATTTCACCCCAAACAAGGCAATAAGGCCACTAAAATACAGGGGGGTACAGAGTGTGAAAGAAAATGAGGAAACTTTAGTGAAGCAAGAATAGGATTCAGGAAGATAAAAAATTCTAAGTGATGTTGCATTTAAATCTTCCAAGCAAGAACCTGTAAAAAAAAAAAAAAAGTACCACACGTGAGAAATGAAAGAAGAAATTTTGAATTTAACGTTACTCACAACAATTTCTGTTGATTCCAAAAAATCTTCTTTGCTTGAATATTGCTTTTTTCATACACATCAATTTTAACGATGGACCCCAAGTTTGCTATTTGATTAATACCTGGAGGTGTTAGATATCTTTGAATCATTGAGGAGTATAATCATTAGCATTGAAGAATGTGAAGAAGAAAAATATGTCCAAGAACTTAATTCTTTGCATTTATCTTGGTACCCTCATCAGCTATAATTTTACTGCTTAAAATAACAAGCTAAAATATTATTTCTCCTCTATTGATTTCTAAGTCATGTTGACTATTTTTATGAAGGACCCATTTTCTAGACCAGCCATAAAGTCCATCCACTGTAGCTCTACATTCATCATTAAAAATCACTGTTTCATGTCCTTCAGCATTTCTTTTTGTGATGTTGACCTAAAAGTGATAGTTTGGTTGCTTCCATGTCTTTAGAAATGTTTTTATTTTTCTGCATCTTTTTTTTTTCTCTGTCTACATTTGCGACAACAGATTTTCTTGTTGTCAATCCAGTTTTCTCACTTATTGCTCTTCATTTTTCTAAAATCTTTTCTTGTGACATTCTTAAAGCCAGTTTTTTTTCTTCTTATCTTGCGAATTTCTTAAATTTCTTTTTTGATTGTGCTTTGATCTCCGCTCAATGTTTTTTGTAATTTCCAATATCGCTCAACTATAATAACATTACTATGATTCTCTTTGTAGGTTATATCTTTCTTATAACCCGTGGCAATCTAAAATTAAAAAATAAATTCTAATAACTATATTATGATATATATTACAAGCAGAAATTGACATGATATATACAAGCCAATCCTTAAAATTTAACAAATGCCATATTCTTTTTAACTATTTCACTCCAAACAAGTCAATAAAGCCATTAAGATACAATAGGTTACAGAGTGAGAGAATGAGAAAAAGAAAAACTACTATTAAGGAGAGAGAACAATAAAAGAACCGGAATTAAGAAGGAAGAAGATTGTCATTGCATTTAAGTTAACTGGGAAGCAAGAAGGTAGAAGAGATTCCACAAGTGAGAAGTGTGAGAGATGAAACTATTAGCATAGAACTTCCAACCATTTAAACTGTGAAATGATGAGACCCTGCTGCTAATCTAGTACTGTGCTTAATTTCATCAAGTCCAGGTAAAAAAGAGCAAAGGTCATCAAAATAATTACCAGGAAAAGATTTATAGAAAAATAGATTTTCTATAGATATTTATTACATTGTAATAGACAAATTATATTATAAAATCAGTGACTTACATCATAAATTTTAACATTTCTTAAATACCATAAAAACCAATCAATTTCTTAAATACCATGATTCTTATTGAACTTACCATGAAAACCAATCAAGTGTGCTAGGGGTTCAAATTCATACAACTCCCTGTTATTGTTCCAGACTAAGCTATACTTACTATATATATATATATATATATATATATATATATATAATGTGCGTGTGTTTTAAGATAAGCTATATTTATGGATAAAAGTACTGAATATCATAGATAGAGTATATATTAATATAAAAGTGGACACTGAAGTCAATACCAAGTTGCAACAGTCTGTTTTATGCTTGAACACAATTTTCAGGCCATGAAAATGGCATTCATGCATGAAACAGACTGTCTTGAAATGTGCATAAAATATTTAATATACATACAAAATAATACATATATATGATACATGCTTTTCTGGTGCAGTAAAAATCAATTTAGCCGTTACACATGAAGACACTTTCGACAGATTCAAATTCACACACTGTAAAAAAATGCCAGGATGTAGCCAATAAAATCTTACTGACAACACTCGGTTCTTGATAATGCCTGAGAGGGGAAAAAAGTGCTTTCAAAAAATAGAAACAAAACATGAACTTCAGTTTATCCACAATTTTGATTGTGATGTTCATCTCGTTTGGTTTGGTTTATTTTGTTTTAGAGCATATCAACACCTCAATGGGTTATTTAATGCTGACAACATTTTTAGAATAGGTTTGTATAAATAGAATATGTATTCTTAGTAAGAAATCAGTTTGTTGATCAGATTTCATTGACATTTTTTTGTAAAGTGGTTTTTTGTCAAGAGCCAAATCTATTGCTGGTAATATTTTTTTCAAAGAAGTACTGCTGGTAATTTTTTTCCAAAAATATATTGCTGGTACTAATTTCTTTCAAAAATGTATTGTCAGTAATAATTATTTTATTTTATTTTTTGCATCAATGATTTCACTGTATAATTTATTGCATCATGCTTATCTATTAGGGTGTTATGAGTTTTTGCTTGTCCACTTTATGTTTAGTGGGTGAAGTGTTCATAATTTCTATACTTTCTGGTCTGTTAGCATTTTGTTTCGTGTCATGTCTTTTTTTTTGTTTTTTAGTTTATTTTGAGGTCTTTTGTTTCTACTTGTCTGTTTGGGTTTGTTTTATTTGTCTTCCATTAGGTTCTTTTGGTGATTTTTCTCTTGGTTCTTCAATGATGTACTGGGTTGTACATGAAGCTTTTGTTTCTCTTGAGAATGTTTGGAAGGTTCTATTTCTTGAAGGATTTTTGCACTTTGGATTGGGGTTTTCAGAATTGTTTTTGTACTTATAGATTCTTTTTTGTTTGAGGTTGACAGGATAGGATTTGTTTTGACTATAGGTGTTTGGTTTATGTGTGGTATACTAAATTTTAGTAGTTCTATTAGTTTTTTAATTCATTTATAACAGCTATAAGATGTTTTTTGTGCATTTTATTATTATTATTTGCTTTTCCTTTTTCCAGATGTTACACTCTTTAGAATTGTTTTGTTTGCAGTTTGAGCATAAAGGAAGTCATTCACAAGGTAACTCTTCATAATTAGTCTCAAGTTCTCCCCATCTTTGACAGACTGGTACTATCATACATTGATTTTGCAGATGACCAAATTTCTGACATTTGTGACATCTACAGGGATTAAGAATGTATGGCTCTAACCTTGACTATTGTGTATTCTATCTTTATTTCTTTTGGTAGAGTAAGTTCGTTAAATGTCAAAATGGATGTGTTTGTGTTTATTGATGTGCCATTTCTTTTTATTTGTATTCTTTTGACGTTTGTTATGCCTTATGTTTTTAGGGTGTCATCAGTTTTAATTTCTTCCGTTGAGCAGAGTGACAGTTCTGGCCATTTTATTACTCCCTTAAAGGAGTTACGAAGTTGGTGGGGAGAAGCCTTTATTTTCATGTTTATTTGATTGATTTTTAGTATGTTTTCCGAGTTTTATTTTGTTTTTACTTGAATTAGAAATGTGTTATTATCTTTTATTCTTTTTACGAATTTTTGTTCTATCATGGCTGATATAACCTTTTGTAATACAAAAGGTGACATTTTTTTTATTTCACCCTCTAATGATTCTATGACTATGAAAATTGGAAATTGTTTTTTTCCTGATATTTCATTGTCACTTTCTGTTTCAAAGTTTTCATATTGTCTCTTGGGTCATTTATAAGAGTTAGCTGTGTTGTCTGTGCTCTCCACCCACCTCAGAGTTCCTTCTTAAGGGGCATTATCAAGGGGGACTAATCCCATTCACCCTGATCTGCCATGGCTTCACAGACAGCATAGTCATGCTGAAACTAACTACGAGCACTCATATTCCCCCGCCATATCTACTCAATCCTTACGCTCGTATGATGTAAGGATTGACAGTCATGTCATAGCCATTCTCTTTCATCCCAACTAGGCATTGCCATTATGTGACTAATTGATTGGAATGGATTGGGCTATTCCATACACCAGTCTATCCCTGGTTGGGACCGAAGTGGTATGTTCTGAAAACTCCTGGCCATTTTATACCAGGTCAGGGGGTCACTGTCACCTGGCATCACAAGTCGACACCCATGGCAAAAAGGTGGCCTAGTGAGGGGGATTTGTAGTTTTTGGAAATTGTTTTTCATAAATATGTGCTTTATATATTGTAATTTTATAGGTATTTTTGTATGGACACGTAGTTTAGGCATAGAATTTTGTGTAAACAGTTTGTGGAATATGATTTTTGATGGTAGTTTAAACATGCCTATTTTTTTTTTCAGAAGATTGTATGGAAAAACTATATTTTTTACTGAAGGCACCACCCTATGCATAAATGGAAAGGTTGCAGGCATATTGTATAAGCTGACAGCATGTAGGTGAAGTTTTCCTCATACAAATAATTAGTTTCTAATCCATCTTGCTTCCTATACTAGGACTGGTAGTAGTTTAATGTCCTACTCAGAATATAGGTGAACTTGTTTTGTGAAAAAAATGCTATGGCTGGAGTTTAGCTTCATGCCCAGGATATGGATGCAGTTTAACATCATGCCCAAGACACGCATCTTGTTTGGAAATTTGAAAAATGTAATAAAGTATTAAACACAGACCTTTTAAATTGAATTAAAAAAAAACAAAAAAAAACAAACATACACACACACACATATATATATATATATATATATATATATATATATTGGAGGCAAGGTGGATTAATGTTTAGTGGCTCAGATTGAGGAATCAGAGAGCCAAGTGAATTCCAGTAGAGTTCATTACATTCACTTCTACACTAATACTCTTGGAAAAGGTATGAATCCATCTTTTCTTCCTCCAGCTATGGGTAAAAAAAAGACTGAGTCCTATAGCCTTGGGTGGCAATCAGTGTAGAAGAAAACTCTGAATTCAAATTAGTCCTGGAGACTGCTTGTGAATCAAAATTCCTACTGAAACTCCTATTAGCACATTCTCAGATGTGGCATATAAAAGGAGCACAATGTTCCATGAGGAATAAGAGGAACTAATATATATATATATATATGAAATGAATGAAGTTTGACAATTATTTCAATATATTTTCTGTTTACATGTTATAAATATTAGTAGATGCTCTGTTTATAATAAACAGTATTAACTACATTTACTGGCCTGAATGTCCGAGAAATTTCATAGAAAATATATTTTGATTATATAAGATGCAATCTAAATATTTGGAGAATGTAAGTCATGTAATTTGAGAAAATGATTGATGTGCATGAGTTGAATGAAGTATAAAATTTACCACTCACCTTTTGTTAGCCACTCCATAAATAGTAGGATTTGAAGAAAAGATGTGAAATGTAGATGTTTTTCAGGGGAAATGTCTGACAGACACAGATCCCCCTCCCCCACACACATTATATATATATGTGTGTGTGTGTGTGTGTGTGTGTGTGTATTTTTATATATTTTGCAAAAAATATTACCAAAAGAAATTTTCAATTATATTTTTAGTCAGAAAAGTTTGAGTAAATAAAAAAATTAAATATTGATAATTTTTTTTTTTTTTTCTCCAAATGTACAGATTCAAATTCCCATTTTTTATCTTGAAGAGCATTTTAATGACGAGAGATTTTAAAACTCAGTATCTCTAGTCTATTGAGCCTCCCGATTCCGTGCGAGTGAAATATTGTTTGCATGCCGAGGTTTGCTTTTATTTTGATCTTTTCTTCCAGTTTCTGTTTCAAGTTTTAATCACATGATTTACATGATTTCTTTCTGCTTTAATAAAAAAAAAAAAAACAAGACAACAGACATTTGCTTCATTCAAAATCAAATTAATCCTCACCAATTATTTGTTTACTCCTTGATCTTTTTGCTACAAACTCATCAATTTTACAAGTACCGAGAATAAATAACTAAAACTTTTGTTATCTTCTCTTTATTATCAGTGCTTTATTATGGCTGCTGAAAATGTCTTGACCCAGCCAAGAAGTGCTTTCTAAACTTTCTGATGTTTGATCATTATGGAAAGTGCCTCATGTTGAGAATTTGTCAACACATCTTCATAAGCACTTGTAGGATGGATTTTTGTCATACACCTTTGCAGGATTTCCTGTATACATTCTTGATATAACTAAAAATATATCTGTAAAAGACAAAAGTAAACCTTATTTTTGTCAACACGTTTCATTCTCTGATGGACTTTATCAAGGCAGAAGTCCATGAGAGGATGAAACACAGTGGCAAACATAAGTTTTCCTTTCATCTCACTCTCATATATTACAATGAATCATTCATACAAAAAGTAGATTAGTAAATTTTAAAAGGTGCATTAACCTACAAATCACTCGAATGTTATGAGCCTTGTTTTTAATAACTATAAGCTGTAGAAAGTCTTTTTTTAATATACAAGTACTTTCAACTGTACATTCAGTCATCCTCAGGCATGGAAATTATTTTCTTTTGTAGTAAAATCCAGGTAATATCAGAGATAAAAAATTAAATGCGAATCAAAATGTTTTTTTTTAAATGTGTTATTGTTAACAGATACTAACTTACATATTATAGTTTTAAGGTACACTGTATTTATGTGTGAAAGTGCTCAATATCAGGGATAAAGCATATGTAAATATAAATGGACATTGAAATCAGCACCCAGCAGTGCGAGTATGCTTCATGTTCAAACACCATCTGAAGATTGCATCATTTAAGCACGAAACAGGCCGTCATTTTTATTGATGCATATTTTATTAAAAACAACATACAAAGAATTTAAAAAAAATTTTTAATTAACTTTTATTGCTTATGTACAAGAGAGGATATGATTGAGCATCAACAAGTTACACAGAAAATTAAACAAAAATCCAGGTGTTATTTTTAATATAGTGTGTATATATATATATATATATATATATATATATTAGTTTTAAGGTATGCTGCTATATTTTTGGGTAAAAGTACTCAATATCTAGAATAGAGCAGGTGTAAATATAACATATAAAATGTTATATTTAGATATGCTCTATACTTGATATTGAGCACTTTTACTCATAAATACAGAATAGCATAAAACTCATATATATATATATGTATGTATTTCACCATTCCTGGCAGAACTTCTTTTATCACAGTGTGGGATATCTAATAAGAAAAGTGATGGAAAGAAAAAGAAAAAATCTAAATGAAATTGGCTAGATTAAAAAAAAAAAATGTTAATTAAAAAATGTAAAAATTAAAATTTCCTGCATTCCTCTATCATGCAGTTGCACAAACATGACAAGTTTAGTCTGATGAAGTCCTAAAGGATGAAACATGTCATACAAAAACTTTTCCATTTTGTCATACATTTTTCCCAAATATTGTTCTGGATATACAGTGGGTGGAAACAAATATTTGTACACATACAAATCTTTAATTTATTGTATTTCCAAATATGAATAAACATACTTTTCATATAATTACCTAGCCATTATTCATTTCTACAGCAACCAACCTCTTGTATATGCACAAATGTTTCCCACCTATATATATATATATATATATATATATATACTAGCAGTATAACCTGTCTTCAACAGGATCTTTCATTACTGGGAATTTTTGTTGTTCAATTGGAACAGTTTAAGTTTAAAGTCAGCCCTACCAAAAATCAATATTAGTATCAACAACTGGGGGCAACTGAGGCACATCCCCAAATGGGGGTTGACAATTTGAATCTGGCATTGAAAAGGGCCGTTTTTGTCTTATCAATTTTGTTTCAGCCTCACATGCAGCAGCAGCTGAAGAGGCATTTTTTCATCAGCTGTTGATTTCATTCGAAATCTGATGAAAACTGTGGAAATGCATATATAACATCCACACACACACACATTTTGAGAATTATAGATATAGATAATATTATTGTAATAATTTAAACTATTTATTTTTATTAAAGTTTTTATGAAAGATATATATCCAAGAACAGATAGTAAATAGTAAAATATTGCTGAGAGTTATAATGGACAGGAAGTAGTGGCGAGCCATTATCGCCAACAATTTGGACTCAAAACTGGCATTGAAGAATTATCTATCAGACAAAAAAAAATTTCATCAAAATCATATGAAAACTGTGGAAACGCATAAACAACATCCAATTACATACATACATTTTGAGAATTATATATATATATATATATATATATATATATATGTTCTGATTAGCTTTTGTTGGTTGGTTGGAATCAATTCATTATTCTTATCTGACAAGTGTTATATATTTTTATAATAATTTAATATCCACATATTAATTGGTATAGCTAAGAGTTTCTGTACACAGAAGTCAACAAAAGCTTGATTACTTGGAAACTAGTAACCTATGTATTAGTAGTAGTAATAGGATGAGAGCTACATCCTAATCCTGTGACAGCAGAGTGAGGAATCAAATAAAACAATGATGACAAATGACTATTTTCTTCTGTCACAAAATAACAAATAAATAGTTTTCTATCAAATTATTTAACCAAATAGTCAATTGTAAGTATTTTGTTTTCTTTTCAATTTGTTGATCAAGGGATTTTTCAAGTTGAAAATGCAGAAAGAGCAATTCTATGAAGAGAACCTCCACAAAAATTCAAGAGCTTTGGTAATGTGCTCCTTGTTTGCCAAAACATTGATGTAAAATGAAGAAAAGAAAAAAAAAGGATTTATCTTGGAGAATTTGATGGAAATGCACTTCAACTGATAATGGCAAAGCCACAGCCATCATTCCTTGTCCTGTGCCGTAAATTACCCCTTGAGACAGTTTATTCGAATATTACATTGATATAAGAGATTGCTTGAACTACTGTGCCGGCTTGGATTCTTTATAGCTTAAATGGCAGACATCAGAATGAATAAAAGGCAATTTTCATTTCACTTATTAAATGCTGTAGAAGAATTTTTTAACAGGGGCAATTTCCTTATATTTTCATATAACTCATATAATAAGGTGGCAGGAAAAATTTCTTGAAAGAGAACCTGTTGCTGAAATATTCAAATACATACATACTTAGGCAAAAGGTTCTCTTTGAAGATTATATATATATATATATATATATGTATGTATATATATATATATGTATGTATATATATATATATATATATATATATATATATATATATGTATATATATATATATATATGCTGAAATGTCCTTGTCCAATCAGCTTCCTAACATTTGATCAAAAAACTTGACCTTCTTTGTCAGAGTTAGCCATTTTCATCACTTCCGTGTGTGAGTGTGCATGTGCATGTATGCATACACAAGTTGCTCTTTAGAAGTTCAGAAAACTTAAGGCATGAAATGGTTTCCTCAAAGAAAATGATGGTTTGGTTTATTTTGTTTTACTGCATATCAACCTCAATGGGTTATTTAATGCCGACAAAATTTTTTATTGCTGGTAATATTTTGTTTTTTCAAAAATCTGTTACTGGTAATATTTTTCCTTCAAAATTGTATTGCTGGTAATAATTTTTTTCAAAAACTACTGCTGGTAATAGTTAATTATTTGCCCATAGCTAGGACCCTAACAAGTGTTACCACCCCAAGTCAGGGTGGACCTGGGAACACCAGCAACCAAGAGGTGGTTCCACGCTCCTCAAAACCTCCTGATCAGAGGCCCTGCTGCTGGATGCAGTTTATCATCTTACCCAGGACATGGATGTAGTTTAACGTCTTACCCAGGACAGGCTATACAGGTAGTGTAATAGGTATTAGTATGAAAAGAGAAAGTGACAAGCCACGTTCAAATTATGAATTAGTCTGCTGCATTCACTTTCCCATAAATATCCTTATGAAATGCATGAATCCATCTCTTCCCCCTCCAGCTATGGATTAAATTACAGGATAGACAGAGTTCTGCAGCCTTGCTTTTTATTAGTGTTCAGGGCATTTTATATTTTATGACCATTAAGCAATTAGCATACTTCCAAAGATAGTTTTGAATGAGATTTTAACTTGTATTCTCTATCCTTTTAAGCAGGTTTGAAATAGACACTACCTTCCTGAATAGGCTACAATAGCTAATCAGCTGATGTTATTCAAATTTATTCATATAACCCTATTCTTAAAATTTCCACTTAGGCTGTTGAATTCACTTTCACATGCATGCCTCTTAGAAAGGTATGAATTCATCTTTCTCCCATGTATGGGTTAAATAGCAAATTAGACTATAACCCTATTCTTAAAATAGCACGGTAGACTATAACCCTATTCTTAAAATTTCTGCTTAGACTGTTGAATTCACTTTCACATAAATAAAGAAAGGTATGAATCCCTTTCCTTCCCTCCATGTATGGGTTAAATAGCAAGGTAGACATGGATCTCTAGCTTTGGCTGGCAGTTTAGGAGAACAGCAACTGAATTCCAAATCATGGTGAAGGCAACAGGAAACCACTCCACTATCTTCCCCCAAAATAGATGGCAATTCACAGATTATAATTATATGATCACCTATATCGTGAAGGGATACAACATACATACACATACATATATATATATATATACATATATATGATCTCAGGATATGCACGTCTCAGAAGGACTGAAATCCTTGAGGCAACAAAATGGTCAATCAAATTCTATCGAAAAGCTTGTTTTCACCAACAGACTGCTTTGACGACCACTAAGTTGTCCAGCAGTATAAGAGACGGCTGGGGAAGAAAGGCGGTTGCTTGCCAAACGTTACTTGACAGTCAGCAGATGAATCAGAAGCAGGTCGTCCAGAATGACTGCTTGCTGTAAGCCACAGAGAAGAAAGAAAGAAAGAAAGAATTAAGGACAAATAAGTGCAGTCTTTTCCTTGGCGTCTATTTATTGCTCTTTTTAGTCTTTCACGTTGGCTTGTAATTCTAATGAGTATTCCTGATCGATTGGTTTTTGTTTCTTAACATTTTTTCCAACTCGCAAATAACTTTCTTTATCGCTTATCGTAGAATAAAGAAATCAAATATTGCAAGACGGCCTAATGAATAATTTAAATATTGTAAGTAGACTGTTGACATGATAGCCTTTTTAATTGTGTGTGTGTGTGTGTGTGTGTGTGTGTGTGTTTGCAAAGAGATAATGAATTAGTTATTCTACATAAGGATATGTCATGTTTTTAAGATATGTATTTTGCTAATGCATATTTCATTCATCTCAGGGCGAAGAATCAGATTTAATTTGGATTTATGAGGAGGGGTGCTGAAAACCTCTGGCCCAATCAAGGAACTCCCCCACTCCACATTTCTGAGGTTTCGTCATTTGGTTGCATCAGGCCGGGAACTTTTCAGCGCCTCTCGTAAGTTTGTTAGTGTTACTACTCTGTCTTAGTCTAATTTCTAGAGGCACAGAGGACTTTAGGTATTTAGTTTGTTTAGTCAGAGTAAAAATTTGGATGAGAATCCGATGGAACACTAAATATTTAAAACCATTTTGAAAACTTCAATTTTGACATGTTTCACCGAGAGACCAGCGTCATCAGAAAAGTTTTTAATTCTTTTCCTGATGAAAGCAATTCATGGAAGAAACTTCAAAATAGTTTTCAAAAAAGTGAGGTAAAAGCTTGTAAAGGAGAAACTTTTTTGTTTATGACTCGCAGATTCCCTTCAATGATTGAATGACTTTCCTTCTCTCTACAATCACACACATTCTATCTATATCTATCTATCTATATATATCTATATATAAGAGAGAGAGATATGTATTTTCAAGTTGGATTACTTGTCTTAATCTTGATTAAAACTACTTTCTGAGACATAGGCGTTCCCTGAAGGTTGCAGCAAATTATTTGTACTTATCCTCCTATATACGAAAAGTTGTTTTATGCAGCTGCAACTAAATCGTTGTTGTTTTCTGCTAGTGTAACAGTATTAGTAATAACATTTATTCCCAATAAATATTTTTGTTTGCCCGGGAAAAGTGGCAATGGAACGCCAGTGTCCTACACTCATTAATATTTGTCATTTAATTAAATTCTAACATCTTAATAATGAATAAGATTATAAATTCACCTTTCACCGTTTTAATTGTTGGGACAATTTCAGTGACTGATCACCAATGTTGTATGTTTAGTACGAAATGTAAAATGTAGAATTAATATTTATCCATGTCAGTTCAGGTGGGAACACAGCTAAACTTCTTGTCCTAATTAAATTCAGACTGAAAGAAATCGCCAACCAACACATCAGTTTTATTTGGCCCTCGTTTGTGACTAAGAAAACAGCTGTAAATTTATGTTGAATCGAAATAATCTGACTTAGACAAAGGAAACAAAATACGTTAATAATTTTCGTCATTATTCTCTTAACAGGAGCTGTAGAATAACCAATGTCCAACAAATTGGAACGAAAAGTAAACACTAAGCCAGTGGTTCCCAAACGTTGAAGCGCGCCTCACAAGTGCGGCGGCAGAGGCATAGCAGGTGAGACGTGATGACTGAAAAACAAAGCTTTCGAAACCTTTTAAAAAAAATTGATATTTATTTGTATTTATATTTTTAAAATATTATTAGGTATCACTTCTAATTACATACATGTCCCAGTATAAATAGTTATAAATAATTATTGACCGATTTTATCATTGTGATATTTTTGTATTATATCAAGTATTAAGAATATAGTAACTAGGGTCCGCAAATTGGAGGAGAGAGTTATCAATGATAATGTTCTGACTTCGAATCCATAATTGTCTCCCTTTAACCCTTTCCTTTTTTTGTTTTTAAATGTACTTACAAAAATTTGGTAGGGTGCGAGCAAATTTTAATTCCGAAAATGTAGCCCAGTGAAAAATACTTTGGAATCCAGTGCCCTACGCACATCAAAACAACTTGATTAGAGAAAAATAATAGATACTTAAATTCACTTCAATTTCAATGAAATAAAAATTAGATGCAATGCTGATCTACAGAATGCAAGTCGAATTTTTTCGAAATTGATTACAAATGGCTGTTCTTCGGGTGAAAATTAACTTTGTCAAAATCTATGAAACAGAAACCAATATATATTGTTTGTAGTATAAAAACATTTTTAGTTAAAAATGAATAGATCCGGGCGGTATTGGTTAGTTGCATCAAAGTTAGTTTGACTAACACAGTAAATCAATGAATAAGCCAGAAACAGTGACCATTCAACTGAGTCATCTATAAAAGCGTAATAAGCATAAACCTGGCAATTCTGCAGTTCTCTTTCCATTCCCAATGCAAAACGAACTGCGAAAAAAAACAAAAACAAAAAAAAAACGCTTGTTTACTTGACTCAGACATCTTCATACATCTGAGCCAGTACGACCCAACAAGCACATGAAAATTAAATTTAACCAGATCACAAGAATCGGGAAAGAAGAAAGGATTTTTTCAGAAATAATTAATCCTCATTTAGTGTATAAAAGCAATTTAAGCCAAACCTGAAATACTTTGTATAAGAGCAGAAATACATTTCTTAATTAACTACATCTTTATGGAGCCTTTGATATAAGGGATAGAATACGTGAAGGATTTTATTAATATATGTATCGGCACACGTAGAAGTTTTCCATCACCTCTTCAAATCATGGAGGTGTCACGGCTAAAAATTTCCTTTCGTGGCATGTCTCGAGCCAACTGGTGTTATTTAACGGTATTACATGTGACTGGCTTTCATGATACAAGCAGCAGGGAACGATCCCTGACCTGACCTATTATCGATCTCGCAAGAGGGATTGCTTCTTTTGATAGGTGAAAGTGTTCTAACTACCCTGCTATTTACTCATGGCTAGATGTAAAAGTGGTTTCATGCATTTCTCAAGGAGATTTATGAACAAAAAAGTTCCCCAACTAGAGTTATCTCTCCGATCCCACTCTTCCACACCGTTTGTAGCGGACCGTGCGGGGTGAAGATGTGAAGAGATATCACAAGGTTAAACTTTCCTGCTGGCGGGTCCAGCTACATGAGAATGTCGGACTTTAATTAAGTCCAAAGAAGACAAAGAAAACAAACAAGACCGATATACATGGGTAAACAAATATATATTAATAACAAAACAAGTTAAACAAAGACATGGACTGTTAGATAGAGTTCTTATGGAGAAATTATGTGTGTGTGTTGTAAGTGTTCGTTCGTACGTACGTGTATCGTTCTTAGCGCGTTCCCAGAATTTAGGAAACGCTGTATCTGTGAGAGGTCACATATTGGCCTAAGTGGAAAAAGAGAGATTTTACCTCGTCTCCGTGCGAGGTAGCGGGGGGGGGGAGAGAGAGATCAGCCAGTATTTATAGCCAGGGGAGAGAGAGAGACCCCTGTTGAAGGACTAAAGAACTGAGGAGGAGCTAACTCCAACACGTTAACCGCCAATCCACCATAATTCCTCCCCATATCTTCACGGCACAGCAAATACTAAAAACACATATTAGAAGTTTGAAAATATCATATTTTTTGGAGATGTGAACAGATACAGTGGATATTCTTGAAATCTTATGAAAGAAATTAAGTTTTAACCGTTTGTCGAGAAGATAAGATACACAGACCAAATGCCGGCATGCAAAGAAAAAAGTAAAAGAACTTAATAGTCCAATGCTGGCTGCAAAAAACTTAATAGCGAGTGTTAGTCCTTGTGTAATACAAGATTATTTGTAAACATATAAATACGACTATAGCAGGAGCGCTTTAAAGTGGAATTTGACGCTTAATCTATTTGTCATGCATTGAAAATCAGAAAGAAAACATTTCATTTATCTGAAATTAAGGCAAGCGTTACTGAGAAAATTGAACTTTACTGCGAGGGGTTGATAAAAAAAAGTTCCCAGTCCGATCCACTTCTCAAAATCAGAATTTTTAAAAAATACCTTAGCTGGGCTGAGAACTTGTCATGTTCTTTACATAAATTTACACACGGAACTTGGCGCCGTAAACGAAAAGAAACTTAACTGCTGATGAACGTTTCAGCAGGTTTAAGGCTCCAAAATAGCAGTGAATGCTGGACAATCTCCTCACAGATGAAAAAGAAATTTGAAGCAACAAAAATATGGCCCTACAGAAGGATGCTGAGAATAGCATAGAGTGAACAAGTGAGCAACGACAAAGTTTTAGAGAAAATGGAAACAAAAAGCACACTTATACTTAGCAATTTCAACTTTCTCTTTCTAATGTTAAGATACAATAAGGAAAGAAGATTTGGAAACTTTGATACTCTCAGAATAGATTGAAGGCAAGAGGGACAGCGGCAAACAGCGCATGACCTACCCAACGAGCTTGTGTCAATAGATGTGGGAGAGATTGTGGACTCGTCCATTTACCTTATCCCCCTAGCAACAAGAACATTCCATTTTGCACGCCTACGCGAACTAACTTAACCAATCAAAACCCTATAGTGTTAAACAGCAAATTCTATTGGCTCGCAGCGTGATAATTCAGAAACTTCACGTGGAGAACTTAAATTGCGCCAAAACCAACTTGAGCCGATTTTCACACCTAAATCCTTATATAAGGAAGATTTTCAACTGACCAAGACAGTCAGTCCAGGAATATTGTTGGTATGTTTGGGTCAGTGTTTGCGACTAGCTAAGTTTTAAGTTAAGACAGATGATGACCGTCCTTCCCCAATCCCCCATTTTGGCCTTGTGCCACATTTTGTATATATTTTATACAAATAAATATTGTCAGTCAGTCCAGCAAACACAGAGAAACGCGGATCGAATCCACGCAACCCACGATTGAAATTTTCCCGCGCGAAAAGAACACAACTGACTCACTCACAAACTCGACTCGAAGATTACTCTGATTACAACGAATTTCAACTTACGAGACTTTACTTATCCAAAGTGATTATTCAACACTCACTATAACTTAAGTAAAAAAACTATTATCGAACATAACACATATCTACAGTTAAAGGTAGACTACTTTTGCTAACTTCATTCAAAACAGTACAAAACGATACAAACATAAAAAAAACGTTGTTTAAATATTAATTCAAATTCCTTGTGGACTGTAATGCAAACATACCAACACACCAAAAAATAAGCAAACCTTCGTCCACTAACCAACACAAGACATAAAATACCTTGAAGCAACATTTTGTAAATAATCTTTAAATTGTACATAAATGCATTTGTTTGTTTGAATTGCATACATGTTTTTGTCTTATTTTATATTGTAAAATATTTATTGTTGTGGATGCATGAACAGATCACGCAACCTGACAAAAAATCCTTCTGATAAATTCTAACGCTCAAGCAAAATCATAGTTCTTACCGCACATGCCCAACAAGATAACAAAAAGACAAAATTTACTAAGAACTATAATAGATAAGAAATTGTGGAGAGCCATGATTACCAACGTCTTGAAGGAACATGGCACATAGAAGTAGTAATTGTGAATTCAATCTCTCGAGCGGGCTGTGAGTATTTGGATTCAGCGGAAACGGGGTGAGCAATAACTGAGTAGTACACAGCGGATAATAAAGAATAGAGTACTGAGCTGCTACGTGACATCTGTCTTCCTTTACGGCAGAAAATGTTGGATGGTCTCCTGAAGAGACTCGAAGCGACGGCGGTATGGTTCTACAGAAGGATGCTAAGGATATCGTGAACCGAGTGTGTGAGGAACAATGAGGTTTTGGAGAGGAGGCAAACAAGGAGAAAGCATCAGGAAGAGGCAGCTGAAATTTTGGGGACATGCAATGAGAACGGTGGGCTTGGAGAATCTGATACTCACAGAGGGAAAGAGAGACAATGGAAAGCAATGCTTGACATACCTAGCCGGCTTAAGCAAGTGGATGACAGAACGTGGTTTGCAGGAAATAGCAAAGGGACAAAACTTATTGAGAGCTACAAGGGGTAGGAGGAAGTGGAGAGCCATGATCGCCTCCGTCCTGAAAGGACACAGCATATAAAAAGAAAAGACACAGCAGAACAAAAACGATCTACCCCTGTAGATTAAAGGGTTCAGTTCGAAATTCCCTGAAGGCTATCTGGATCAACTATGAAAGTCAGAGGGCACAGGCATGGCGCTGAGGGGGGGAATAGTCCGCATGTAAATACTGCAGTTCTCTTGTATTTTGGTTAGCATAACTATACTTTGTCACCTCGGATTAGAGAGTGTTATCGAATCAGATAGAGACATGCTGTCCCAAACTAAACGTCTTCCGGTTGATGACTTTCTTGTCCCTTGAGATAAAGATAATCACTTGTTAATAAAAAATGAACTGGGATAACTGAAAAACGCCACCTACATAGCATAACGCGAGTCAAAAATAAAATAGTTGATTAAAAAGCGAAAATACTTTTGATACATCACAATAATATGAAGTAGGAAATAACTAAAGAAAAATTTTAAAGTTTTGTTTAGGAAAGAGAAAAAAAACGGATTTGTGAAAGAGGAGCGGTAAGAGTTAAGGAACCTGAGGATAATGAATATGAAAATCAGGTGAAAGAAAAACACAAAGGAAAAAAAAAAGAAAGAAAAAGAGACGGTGAAGACAGACTTGCTGGCTGGTTGGCTATCAAGAGACGACGACGAAGGAAAGACTGAAAAGGTTAGTAGGAACGAAAAAGAGTTAATTATGTTCCGATAGGTTTATATATGAAACAACCCGCGTCTCTCGTTTCGTACGCATGTGTAGACATGGCAACGTCAACAAAACCCAGTCCGATGAAATACTAACGGATGAAACTAGTCACTAAAAACCTTTCATATATATATATATATATATATATATATATATTTGAGCTCTCTGGTTTGAGGTGTGAATTTGTAAACAGTGACTATTTAAGCTAATATAGCACGACGCTTCGGCAGAATTGAGTCACTGTCAGTCACTGTGTGTTTATCTAAATCTAAAAAATAAACATGCTAAAATTCACCTTCATCCCTGCCGTGCGCCGACGGCTTAGTGGGAGAAGTTCCGACTGACGCAAATTCAGTCGAGTTTCGATCCTAGCTAGAGGCAACCGGACGTCTAGCCACACTGATAAGCTGTGAAACAGCGAAACAGTCTGTGGATGACAAAAATATATATATATATATATATATATATATATATATATATATATATATGAGAGAGAGAAAGAAAATGAGAGAGAAGAATAAAAAGAGAAATAGAGAAAAAAAGATCACAGAGAAGGTGCAGTAGGAATTTTTTTTTTGTATATGAAACTTATCCAAGTTTTTCTAGATTAAAAAAATAAACAGATATACTAGGAAGAGATAGGCAGAGAATGAGAAGAGAGAGGTTGGTTGGTTTTATTTAGCGCCATATCAACATCTCTATGAATTATTTAATGCTGAAATCTAAATATTTTGTACACAATTTTATTTTATTTTTTTGAGATAATTTCTTACTAATTAACCCATAGCTGGAGGAGAAGCAGTGGATTCATACTTTTACAATGGTATTTGCGCATAAGTGAATATAACGAACCTAACTGGAATTGGAACTCGGCTCTCCGATTAACAATTCCCAGTACGCACACATCCAAGCTTACAGCACCTGGTATTTCCAAGCGGTCACTCATCTAGCTACTTACCAGGGTCGACATTGCTTAACTTCAGTGATCGTACGGAAACCAATATTAGAAGAGAGCGATGAATGGTGGGAGAAGAGCATAAACCTGACATAACGAATAAATGAAATCTTAGTTGTCAAAATTGGTTCTTATAAACTGAAAGTTGTTCTTTACATGTGGGATTTGAAAAAGGAGCCTAATTTCTACAACTAAAACACTTTTAACTTGTGAAATTATCGATATCTTTTCAGACAGCTTCACAAAATGAAAAGTTGAGGGGCTAAATATGGCGTAAAAAGTGGGGGACTTAATTCGAAGTTTTAAAAATTCTCGATTCTATATTTTGCACCTGATCCTCTCATAAAATTAGATTTATGTACCCCTCCAAACAAAAACGATACCGAAGGTTTAAAAAGCACTTTTTTAAAAATGAAAACGAAAATCTTTCTTGAAGCTTTTATTTTAGTTTTAATTTCAAGTTAATAGATTAAATTTAATATTTCCAATAAGCAAAATGCTTTGCTGTATTTCAAACTGAATTTAAAATGATTGGAATGAGTTTTTATTATCAGTAAAAACGCTAAAAACAATTTTCTGAAACTTTATTTGAGCAAGTTTAGCTGATTTAAAGTTTAATTAATCTAATTTGAAACATTTTTAGTTAAAATTTAGTAGAAAATCATTTTTAACACAGAGGTGGGTGTTTTTTCTCGCTAGACTTACGCTTGGGATTTTTTTTTTTTTGATGGATACATAACTGTAATTTTATTTTAATCAGTTCACCACAAGCAAAGTGTTATGAAATAAAATAAGACATATCTCGTCTGATTTGCAGGCAAATAAACTCACATACTCAAGAACGAGAGTCGGATGTGAACGGGACAAGGCCCCGTCACAAAATGACCATTATCGTCGTTTACGCATAGGCCCGACGCACGAGTTCCGGTTGAAAAATAAAATAATATTTCAAAGTGCTTCTATTTTTCGATCAATAAAAATGCTTCCCTCCTAATTATACTCGCATCGTTTTTCGAGCCCGTTAAGCCAGAAAAAACGCCATAAAAAGGGTCACACGGGAGACCGGGGAAGAGATCTGTCACGGTCAGTTTGGGCAGTCAGCAGCAGTCAGCAGGAGGAACGCCACGCCAACCAGTGGGAACTACTATGAGAGATCAACCCGGATCGGCAGCTGGCTTATGAACTATACCACAAGGTAGCTGTCCCAAAACCACACGTTCCTATTGAAATAAATCGCATAAATCTATTTCTGCTGTTGTCGTATTTCTGTCTTGCAACCATACGCTTGTCTATAACACTGGTGTTAGAAGCGTACAGCAAGAGAAATGTGGACGACTACACAAGCTTCACCCGAGCCGA
The DNA here is from genome assembly GCA_964036315.1 of Acanthosepion esculentum. Taxonomy (NCBI): domain Eukaryota; kingdom Metazoa; phylum Mollusca; class Cephalopoda; order Sepiida; family Sepiidae; genus Acanthosepion; species Acanthosepion esculentum. The sequence continues at coordinate 39,916 of CAXIWW010000536.1, read as the reverse complement.
ACTATTTACTCTCATCAAGGAACAGAAAACACTACTATTCAACTTGAAAACGGGACCAACACAGCGTTCCGAAGCCACGATACAAGAAATTCAAGCCGACATAACCTACATGCTGACTGCCCTAAAATCAACTATTTAACACCTCCCACCGCTCAAACAAACGGCGATTACAGCTTAATGATGCGCCAACAAACTATACGCGACATATTGAAGCTTTTGAGAACTTTTCACCCTGGACACGACGTGAACCGTTTCATCACGGTTCTAAACAAAGCATACACAATCCACGTCACGCCAGAACTCAGCACCTATCCCAGCCTGGAATGCGAATTCGTCAAGTCTGCTAAAGATTTACTGGACCAAAGTATCTTTCAGCAGATGGTTAACTCAAAAAAAGACATATCCACCTTCGAACAACTGAAGGAATACTTATTAGCAGCCCACGGAAGCCAGATGACTAACTTCCAACACCTCAGTCAAGCCTGGGATCTGGAACGGCGAGACGGCGAAAAATTAACAGACTTCGCGGGTCGACTCGAAAACACCCTTAGAGAGGTAGCCGTCCACATAAAAAACAAATACAAAAAAGACAAAAATACAGACATAACAGTCGATGGACTTATTTCCATCATCGTCGGTATGCTAATGAGCGAAAAGGTGAAAATTTGGAACTCAAATCTCTACCCACATCTTGTCAAGCCAATGGACAACCACTATTCAGCCATTGGCATAGCCACCGAAGCGCAAAGATTCCTTGATCGCGGTGTAAAATCTAACGACACGACTTCGCACGACACTGTGTATTTCACACAGAAACCACAGCGGTCAAACCAAAGAAACGCGCCACTTCGACCCAACAGGCAACCAAACCATCAGCACACACCACGAATCAGCGTGTGCAAGAACTACCTCAGAGGTCGCCCCCTGCCTCCATGGACGCAACTGCCTATATCGCCACCCACATCGCACTCGGGCACAGGCATATATCGCCGCAACGAATGATAATATACAAGTCATAAATGATGTGGAACAGGATTTTCGCTTCGGGCAGGACGAGTTGTGATGCCTCGTTCGCCGTGCTCCTACGTCAGCCACCACACCTTCAAGGACTCGCTCACCATTCTCCGCTCGTCCAGCCCACCTTCAGGGACATCACCTTCTCTGGCGTCACAATGCTAGACTCTGGATGCTCCACCTGCATCTTACCAATATCTCAGTTACCCAGGGAAACCAAGAAACACATGACCCGCTCCGTCATCGTAGTAAAAGGAATCAACGGCAGCACCACCGCCCTTGGCGAACTGACTTGCGACATCACCATCGTCAGTCGAGACTCACCCACATTAAAAAAAGGTTAACGTGCTGGTACCTACCCAAACCACACCGATCCTGATCGGCCAAAATATCCTATGTCACAACACGCTCGATTCCTATCTAATCGACAACCAAAATGCGACTATAGAATTCAGACGCACACTTTCCTCAGGATACACAACACACACAGCCGCAATCATATCACTGTCATCGTCAACCAACGATCCAGCATATGGCGCCCAAACCGACGTCATCCAAAACCAGCCTACTATGGAACTACAGCCCAACATCCAGACACTTGATCAAAAGCTAACCTGGCTAAAGTATAGCATGGGGCTATCGCTACCAAACCACCCAAACCGAGACGAACTAGAGGCCACTGCAAACTTACTCATTCGCTACGCTGACGTTATCGGCACCGAAAGCAGCAGCAAAGGCACATTCATCCGACCAGTCTCGCAGCCAGAAACAACACCCGATCGCCCAGGAAGCAGGCGTTGATACCGAAATCAAGGGCATGGCCGATGAAGGTATCATTGAAAACTGCAGCGACCCCAAAGGCTTCAATAGCCCTGTATTTGCCGTACACAAGAAAAACGGATCAATTCACGTCGTCGCTAACTTTAAAAGAACTCTGAACAAGGTCTTGGTCGATCTTGACCCTTACCCAATGCCAAGGATCGACCACTTGTTCAACAAAATCGGCAAAGGCAACAGATATTTCACTTCCCTCGATCTACGCAGCGGCTACTGGCAAATTGAGATCGATAAGCGAGACCGATACGAAACAGCATTTACATGGAAGGACCAATGCTATCAATACACGCGCCTGGCCTTCGGCCTTACATCTGCCGGACAAATCTTCTCCCGTTGCATAGCAGAAGTCCTAGCCACGGTCACATCCCGTGACAACATTTCTTTCTATATCGACGACAACCTGGTCCACGCAAGGACATTTAGAGAGTACATACTCTCCCTTGAACAATTTTTTTTACCGCCCTCCGAAAATTCGGACTCAAGCTGAATCCAGATAAATGTTCCTTCTTCGCATCAGAGGCAGAATTCCTCGGACGCATAGTAAACAGTGAAGGTTTCAAGTCTGATCCAGAATACGTTCGTGCCATCAGGGAAATGAAACCAACATCAAAAAAGGAATTACAAAGCCTTATCGGCCGTTTAGTCTGGATCAGACAATTCCTAGAGACACGTCTTCACAAACAAATCAGGTCAGATATGTTTTCAAAACTTATGGGTCCCATACACGAACTCAACAAGGTTAATAAACCGTTCATCTGGACGCAAAATGCCGACAGAGCCTTAAAAAAAAAAAAAAAAAAAAAAAAAAATCATCAAGGACCGTCTCTCTTCGCCACCCGTCATCTCGTTTCCGGATTTCTCCAAACTTTTCACTCATCAGCGACGTCGCATGTGTAGCAATCTTAATGCAAAAAGCCGACAACGGGAAGAAAGATATAGCAGTCGCTTCCCATACATTCAACTCCACGGAATAGAACTGGTCCACGACGGAACGAGAGGCATAGGCAGTAAAGTCGGCAATATTGAAATTTGATTATTTCCTTCGCAACCGCCCCTTCGTCATCTTCACTGACCACAGATCGCTGGACCAACGAGAGTTCAAAAATATGCCAAAATACGACGATGGCAAGAAGAAATTTCATGTTACAAATTCGTCTTAGAATATGTCGAAGGCGAATCAAATGTATGGGCTAACATGCTCAGCAGAAGTTGCGGACATAAGAAAACGAAAGCCCCGAACGACCCTACACCGACAGGCAGGACATTCGAGATAAGTGGTTCATTCTTCGCCTATCACTCTACCACCACCATCCCTACTGAGAGAATCTGCAACCACCTCGGCATCGCAAATGAACAACAAAAGGACGACACCCTGGCAAAGATCATCAGCGCCCTCCAGTCACCCACTCCAAGGGAACCTCATATCGATCCTGACGACCACCGAGCTACGTTTTTCAAAAAACATTTGCACCAATTTTTTCTAGAACCAAGCACCTCCGTTTTGATAAGAGACAGTAAATACTCTCCGAGATTGGTTGTACCATACAAACTACGATCCAGATACCTCTACCAGGCACACGAGGGCAACAACCACTAAGGTGTTACCCGTATGCGAGAACTCCTTTCCAGCTACTGGTGGGAATTCAAAAACCGCGACATCAAGGCCTATGTCGATTCTTGCGACACGTGTGCTAAGTGCAAGGGCAACTACGGTAGACATACCCACTGGCCTATTGGCCACTGCAAACGAGGAAAGATACCATTCGATCTCGTCTTTATAGACTGTCACAATGCCCAACTCAAAGGGAAAACGCTACATCCTAACCATCTTGGATAGCTTCAGCCGACACTACAGCCATACCATGCGCGAGAGACCGTGCTATCGACGCCGCCCGCGGATTGTACCAGTTTTTTCCTTCGACACAGAGATTCCACGCATAGCATCCTTTGATCGAGGCACACACTTCACTGGAGAAGTCTATCGACAATTCTGTAACCAGATGTCTATCACGCAAGAACTTCACTGTCCTTGGCTCAGGAAATATCGAGTGACAACATCGCACGATGAAGAACGCACTTTATATGTTATGCGAAGACAGGAACTGTGAATGGACAGACGTTCTAGAATCTGTCGTTTCGTCCATGAATGCCATGACCAACAGCGCCACCGGTGTCTCTCCGCACTATGCCATTACTGGCCATCACCACAACATCGGCCTACCTACAATACACAGAAAAGAAATCGCAAGTGACGATCCTGGAGCATATGGAATGCAAATTAATGCCCTGCTAAAGCAGGTTCACCACCACTTCACCCAGGCCAGCGATGAAGCTGATCACAAACTTGAGTAACTTAAATCGCCTCACATACAAGGACCCAATACAAGTAGGCGACAAGGTTTTACTTCACCAGCCACACTCAACTGTTGCCCAATCCTCTCATCTGCCCTGGATAGGAAATTACACCATTATAAAAACGAACAATATGATGTGTCAGGTGCGAAACGATAACGGTGATACAATCTGGATTCACCGTGCACATATCCGACGACTGGCTCCACGTCCAACACATATATCTAATACAATCCCTCTGCCTCCACCATGTAACAGTCACCAGGATTATTCTCCCCCACATCCCTCTGGGACACATAATTCAGCAAATAACTCCATACCAAAACAAATGCCAATAAGAACACGAGGATAACTTCCCACATGCTTCAGAGACTTTATCATGAATTAATCACCCAAATATACACGAATAACGCTGACTGTAAATCAGACCAAGATCTGGGGGAGCCTTGTTATGAAATAAAATAAGACATATCTCTGCTGATTTGCAGGCAAATAAACTAACATACTCAAGAACCAGAGTCGGATGTGAACGGGACAAGGCCCCGTCACAAAATTACCATTATCGTCGTTTATGCATAGGCCCGACGCACGAGTTCCGGTTGAAAAATAAAATAATATTTCAAAGTGCTTCTATTTTTCGATCAATAAAAATGCTTCCCTCCTAATTATACTCGCGTCGTTTTTCGAGCCCGTTAAGCCATAAAAAGGGTCACACGGGGAAGTACAAAGCAGTCAACGGGAGGCCGGGGAAGAGATCTGTCACGGTCAGTCTAGGCAGTCAGCAGGAGGAACGCCACGCCAACCAGTGGGAACTACTATGAGAGATTAACCCGGATCGGCAGACGGCTTATGAACTATACCACAAGGTAGCTGTCCCAAAACCACATGTTCCTATTGAAATAAATCACGTAAATCTATTTCTGTTGTCGTATTTCTGTCTTGCAACCATACGCTTTCCTATAACAAAAGCAATAATACAAATAAGACACAAGAGGCTACTTAAAGTGAATTACTTGACGAATATGACGTGAACGCATTTTTGATCTCATTTTTTTTTTTAACTACCTTGTAATTTTAAAAATTTAAGAAAATAGTCTACGCAATCTAATATTTTATTGAATTTTAGGTACTCTGGCTGTATAGTGTAACTTACAAAGACGCTGTTTTTATTATGTTTACGACATTTTTTCACCATGTATGCTCATTTTTTAGCGAATCTTTCGAGATACCTGCATATAAAAAACTATTTTTTAACATTTAAAAACAGTGTTTTGATGTTAAGTTTTGTGTTCGTTTGTTTGTGCTTATTTTCTGGAATGAAATAGACATTTTCTCGGTTGCTTATATAAAGCTTATAGAAATTTTTGAAGATGTTTCCGGAAAAAAAAACAAAAAAAAAAAAAACAAACTTAGTTTTAAAATCAAAGGCAGTAATGATTTTAATTTTTAAACAAATGATACAGCTTAGCTCAGAAGCATTACCGATTCAGGCCAAGAAGACTTCTGTTTAGTTTTCGATTTCAGCAAAGTGTGTTGGGGGTTCGACCCCAGACTACCTGATAGCTCCTGGAATGCTATTTATAAATCAATATCACAAGAAAAAACAAGAGACACCAATGAACCACTAAAGGACTTGAGCCATTTCAAGGAATATTAGCTGACAGTACAGCCATTTCTTTTTGTTCAGATCAAAAACCAGAAAGCAAAGAAAATGTTTAGATTTGATTTACACAAAAAAATAAGCATATTTAATTCGGCAAGACATGTTTGTGGGTGGGGGAGGGGTCTCGGTTTGTGAAGTAGTAAACATATTACTGGCTATTTGAACGGAGGAGTTGGCCTCGTCATATTTGAATAATGATAACGATAATAGAAGTGACGATAGTAATTGTGTTGGGGTCGACGATTGCGTTTAGCGGTGCCAGTGTGACATGCAACATGACATTTGAAACTGATTTGTTTATGGCAAAGATGAGATCGCATTTATCTTTTAAACACTCGAAGTTGTGCGCCAGAGACAACAGAAATGGTCTTGGGAGTCGGTTTCGGTATTGATTTAATCAAATTGAAAATTCGGTGGCAGACTTTAGTTTAACGTTTATACGGCAACGGCGGTGGGGAGGGTTGGTAAAGGAGCGAAAAAGAAAAGAGAACCTTTAGATGAAGTCATTTAAATAAATGTGAAACATTACACTCGACAAATACAGACAAGTACGCATGCGCGAACAGACGTAGACGCGTTACACGAAAACGATGCACAATAGTTATGACTGACTCGTAGAAATATTAGTAGGAGTTGCTGTAGTTAATAAAACTTGAAATTGCCTTACAGTTTTGAATGATAACATTTATTATTTTTTTTTTCTCAGGTTATCATTTTGTCACGAAATCATGAATGATTCGCTTACGTGTCTAGTTAAGCTTTAATTAAGACAGCGTTTCGTCGCCGAAAAGCTCAAGCTAAAAAAAAAAAAGTCTTTTATTGATAATATTTAAATTTTCATCTCATAAATCCAGAAAATAAAAAATATGAAAAATTACACTTAAATTATCAAATTGATTACGTGTTCTCGTATTCTTTCCAAATAAGTTTTCTAACTTGAATTAAAACCCTATTGCGGAAACGCATTAAAACATTTCAAATAATACCGAAATATTTTTCATATTTACTGTCAGAAACATTAACTCTTGAAATTATACAAAGCCCATTACTTCCTGGAGATCTGTAGGAATTATTGTTTTGAATTGTTTTTAAAAATGGTTGTTTGGAAAGCCGAAGAAAGTTCTGTAAAAAATGTCAAAGTTACTGAATAAAAACAAAATGAAACAGACGAACTTTTTTTTTTCTCTCCAACTGAAGTCTTCTTCAGTGATTGAGATTTTCAATTTAATATTGAAATCAGATAGCCATTAATGTAGAGATGGTAAGAAAACAAGTGGGCAAGAAGTTTTTTTTTTTTTTCTAATGTTTTATTGCTTTGTTTTCTACCATTCAGTGATCTCCCTTACCGTGGAGTAATGGTTAAAAACTCGTCTTGTTGGTCATTAAAATTCTATTTCGAGTTTATCATTCTCGTTTATAACGCAAACAATATTTAATTAAAAAAGAAAAGCAGTATTGCCTTATTGTTTCCAAGTTGTGCTGTAGGAATATCATTATTATTATTATAAATAAATAAAAATAAAATAATAATAATAAAAATTATAAATAAAATAAAATAATATTTAAACCTTGTTTAAATTAGATAAAGATAATAAAATTACTCCCAGCATGCAACAAAAACTGTTCCTGTCGGAAATACGGACATCCCGCCAAAAGGCGTTAGATTCAATCTCTTCGCCTTCAGGCAAGCAGCACGTGTGTAACTTCTGTTGTATGTATTGTAATACTCCGGAGTAAACTTCTCCCTTTCATCACATGTACCATAACACAATTCTTTTCCTGTTATTGTGTACGTTCATTTTCCAGTTTTTATTTTCGTGAGCACAAGCCTAAATTCCCACTACTATGGTGTGAGTGAATATCCCATAGTGCCAATATTGTCCAGCAACAAAAAGTGTTACAGACAGACAGAACAAGAGTTAGAGACAGTGAATTACAGACAGAAAGATAGAGCGTTGGAGACAGACAGACAAGAAAAGGCAACCAGTATCGAGTCCGTAACGAAGTTGTTAACTTGAGGCATGACTAAAAAAATGTTATTATTTGTGGTCAGAGTTCGGATCTGGGTAAATTAAATTTGATCCCAACTGACGGCATTCAATGATTTTTCTACCACGAACCGAGAAAATCTGCCGTGACAACATTGAACTTTTAAAAATTATAATTACAAAAGATATTTATTTTGATGTTTTTTTTTCTTCCTGTTATTCGTTTATTGTTACTATTTTATTTCGCTTGTCTCTCGCACGTTTCTAATTCACCGGACACAATGGTGAGTGTGTAAAGGCACATATTCTTGTTTGGGATGAGAAAAATGTCTGACGGCAATGAATAGATCCTAAGTTGATGGCAGCCGGCTTTGAAAGTATGTTGAAGTCGTCACAAAAGCGAGGTCAAATATTTCAACCCTCCCAAACAGAATTGAAGATATGTTCTTTTTAATATTTTATTCCTGCTTTGAAATATTTTAAAAAGAGTGCGTGAGTGAAGTTGTCTACTGCCAGGGAAAGCAATCAAAACAAGAAGCAACTGATAAATGAGTCCAAATTGTGGTTTGTTTGTGTCTAATTTCAATTTCACATTAAAATTATGTAAAGAAAAAAAATATGATCAAACACTTCCTTTTTATATTAGCGATTTTGTTAATTCGTGTTTGGACGAACATTAAAAATATTTATAGCCAAAAGGACGTTGATCTTTATGAACAGTCAAAATGACTGAGTTTAAATTTGAAACATTAATCGTAATAGAATCTTTGTTAAATGCTCTCAGGACGGACCCGATCATCGTTCTCGACAACTTCCTTTTTTTAAAAATATCTATAAATTATGTATTGCCATGCGAAGTTTTGAGAAAGTGGAGTAATTTGTCATCTCCTGTTTTGAAATCAAAGTTATTCTGCTAAACTGGCTGTCATCCCAAGGCTAAAGAGCCCAGTCTGCCCAGCTACTTTACCCGAAAAAATGAAGTAAAATGAAATGGATTCACGCATTTCTTACGGGTATTAGTGTGAAGTGAAAGTGTGCCGGGATGCTGGTATGTTTGGTTAGATAAATATTAGTCACCGTGATGTTGCGGGAATCAACTCTTTGGATAATAAATATTTACGGGCTGCTGGGATATTTTTTCCGTAAACAATATTGGTGAACTGAATATGAGTCCAGGTAAAAATTAAAAAACAAAACATAATAAAACAAACGGCAACACATTAACAAAAGGAATTACATGTGTAAACAATTGTAACGAAAGGAAAAAAAAACATTAAAACAAGTTATAAGAAGAATGTCAAGCGTGTGTGATATATGCGTGTTTGAGAGAGTTCAAAATTCAAAGGTGGAGCAAAGAAGCGAACGCGTCTTGTAGGTGCGTGTCGCAGTTAGCTCCTCCTCAGTTCTTTAATCCTTCAACAGGGGTCTCTCTCCCTTGGCTATAAATACTGGCTGACCCTTCTCTCTCTTTTTTCGACTTAGGCCTTTGGGCCGCTACCTCGCGCGGAGACGAGGTAAAATCTTTTTTTTCCCACTTACACCAATTTGTGACCTCTCACAGATACAGCGTTTCCCAAATTCTGGGAACGCACTAAGAACAATACACGTACGTATGAACACTTACAACACACACACATAATTTCTCCATACAAACTATGTAACAGTCCATGTCTTTGTTTAACTTGTTTTGTTATTAATATATATTTGTTTACCCATGTATATCGGTCTTGTTTGTTTCCTTTGTCTTCGGACTTAATTAAAGTCTGACATTTCCATGTAGCTAGACCGGCCAGCAGGAAATGTTCTGATACGTTTTCACATCTTCACCCCCACCGTCGGCTACATGCAACTACATCTGAAAGCCAGAGCTAAAAAGCCCCAAAAGTGAGTGAGAATATCATTGCCTATTTATAGGCTTAAAGAGCGCCTCCTAGCGAGCGGTTTTGCCAGAGCCAAGTGGGGTAACTCACAAACGCAACAGTCGCACCTGGCATTTGAACTCGGCTTGTAGATTCGTTTTTGCCACCTGCACCTCCCAGTCACGGAATATTATCTCGAAATCAAATGGAGATGTTTCTGAAAACACTTTACTTGAACTTGGTTATTAACTTGCACAAGAAAAGAGTTTAATTCATCAATCTGTTACAGACGATGACTAAAGGTTAAACATTTATCTTTGAACCAAGCCAACTAACAGAAACTGAAACCTTGGGCGACGTAAGGTGGGTAGGAGGTCTTTTTCACTGAAACCCTGGAAATTATCGGGTGGGAAATATAAAGAAAGAAACCGCATTACCAGGATTGCTTACAAGCTACTACTCGACCTAACACTGTGTGTATGTGTGTGTTTTCTTTATATACTTTCTTTAAGAGTAGTCGTACGACCATTCCGTCAAAAGGTGACAACTGTTATACACCTTGACAGACAAAGAGAAAAGGCTTACCGGAGTCTAGGTGGGACGTTTGACCTGTGGGATAGGGACTAAGACATCTGGTAGAACAGATAAATACTCGTGTGAAGCTAGCTACATGTTTATTTTCTGTTCCCTTTTTTGGAAGTGTTGTCCCGTAGGGCTCTTTACACCAAGGGAGTTAATTATACAGGTATATCTCACACTACGTCGTTAACTGGTTCCAGACGACTTCAGTCGAAATAGCCACACTACAAAACGCAAATAAGCACTCCCCGTTACAGTATTTATGATATGTACGAACAGTATTCTGAATAAAACAATTTCCACCTCATCTTCTAATGATATAGCTTTTCGCTTAGCATCAGCACTCGCACTTTTAATTCGGAGCCATTGGCAAAAATGTATTCTAAATCACAATTGAAATGTAACTGAAAGAACGTCAACAGCAGAGCACAGATGTAAACAAGTCTGAAGTCAAAATCGATGTTGGAGCAGAAAAACCGCTCGGGTACTGCCTGGTGGCAGGAATTTGAAATATATGAACATCTTCTGAACATGCTTTATTATAGTAATAGTTTTGTTTTTGATGATTCTATATATATATATATATATATATATATATATATATATATATATATTATTTTAAAATTTAATTGAATATAATTTTAAATGTGTTTATTGTTATTTTACTGTCTTGTTTCTAATATTTTTAGCGGCCGACGTAAACGCGAGTTAAACGACCTAAGGCGAGTTTTATTTTTCCATATAATATTTAAGAAAAACCGCCGTATCCCTGAAAATGCCTTAAGTTGGGTATCACTGTATAGACATTGTTTATGGAGTTAAAGGGAGCTGACTATGTAAACAGTGACTGCTATATATATATATATATATATATATATATATATATATAAACAACCGAATTTAATTTTGCAATTGCATTGGTTATAGATTCCGCATGAGGAAACTCGTATTTTTATCGATAAAATTAACACTTAAAAGAATTTCGTTTTTTAAATCATTAAAATAGTCAGCAAAAATAATATATAGAGCGAAGACGGATATAAACAGCAAGACAATCAAACACCGAATGACAAAAAACAAACAAAAAACAATGGTTTCCGAGTCGAGGGATTCGAGCATTCTTCCTTTGAAAATAAGTATTTAACATTTTTCAACCAACGGGTCATGTTCCAGCCGACAATAATAAAGATAATGTGCTTCGTGATCCCTTTGAAGTAAAATTTCTAAACCAGACAAGCCAGATAGAGACAGCAACATGCACAACAGTTCGATGGCGCGGATTAAAAGAGATTTTCTTAATCACTCGACTGTTTTTCTCACCAAGCTACGTGACACTTACACTTTTCTCCTCACTTGCTTCTTTTTCATACATATACGCAAAAGAAAAATCACATTTTTCATCTTAAACAACTACAAAACAAAATCTGTAAGAACTCATATACTGTAAGAAAAATTTAGTTGTAAAAACAGGGAAATAAAAATATATATTTAAAAACTTTTCTCGTCTTTGTCTTTCTTGTCGGTTGCTTCAAATCAGCAACAAAGCTAACACTGAGCAAAAAAAACCAAAAAAAAACTGATAAAGCAATGGCTTCTCACTACTTATGAATCATTTCATTTTTATGTTAACATGAGCTATGTTCGCTTATTGGCGTCATGTAATATTACCAGAAAAAAATGAAACTCATTAAGGAGAAACCTGGCTGCGTTACCAATAAATTTATAAAGTCATATTGTATTTTATAGATAAGTATAACTGCAGTTATCTTTCTGGCTCTTGCTTTATTTTCTTGTTCATTTTTATTTGTAATTTAATTTTTAACTCGAGTATCGAATGAAATTCAAGTGTATAACGAGCACTTTTAATACCGGAATCAAAGAAGTGTAAAAAAAACAAAACAAAAAAAAACACTGATCCTTGTAACTTTGAACAAAAATAATGTAAACCTTAACAGAATCTCCATCATAAATATAGCCTTATAAATGAGGAAACATATTTTTGTCAAACATCCGACAAAATAAAAAAAATAAACGTCAAAAGTACAAATGGCCTTACAATTAGATTAGTTCATTAATCGTACTTTAGAAGATTTCTTTAAATAAATCCATATTATGCAAAGTTCAAATAAATGGTATAATTATTTTTTTTTAATGAAAATGATCTTTATTTCTTTGGGAATGTTTTAAATTTCTAGAATATTTAACATTTGAAGTGAAAATAAATGAAATTGTTTTAAAATGAGGAGGGGTCGATTAAAAATACATGTATGATCCCGAACTGGATCCTAACTTCATTTTCGACATAACCTCAGAAATATATAGAGATACTGAACCGCCATTACAGAAAAAAAAATAAACAAATTTTAAAATTTCTTTAAAAATCTAATATTTGTCCTAGAGATGTGTTTTGAAGTTATTTAGTAAATTTAAAGATTAATTAACTAGATTTTGTAAAACTAATGTTTACAACTTAAGAAAAATAACATTTATTTAAGCATGATAGCATGTGGGGTCAGAGGTTAAAAACAAAAACTGTCTAATTAAACCCCTGACTTAAAAAGCGCACGTAAAACTTAAATTAAACAAATACGAAACATCAGCAATGCAATAAGGAAGAAAATTGTATATATATTTTAAAATAAATTATCTAACATTTTAACTAATAGTTTAAAGAATATCATTTTCATTTTATACACTTTTTATTAAACTTTGTCGAATTAATAGTTTTATGTATTAGATTAGAAGTGGTAGTTATCTTTGTAGTTAAGCGATACTTTTGATTTTAATTCATTGCTTTTAATTTTTAATTATTTTCTTATATATTTTTATGCCATAAAATATATAATTGCAATTAGAAATGTACGAAAATTTCGGTCTGTCACGATGACATGGCGTATAAAGCATAGAAACGAGACACCAAAGAAATAAAAATTTATGGATGAACTTAATGACAAATTATGAGATAGAAATTGTATCAAAAATTGCTCAGAAATAAAAAGAACAAAAAATAAACCAAGTATAAAATGTATCAAAATCCTCCTTTCATCTCTGTTAGTAACAACGCCGCATTTATGGAGCACTCAGTGAAGAATGTACTCACAATCAATGGCACGTGAGATCAGTAGTAGTACAAGAATGAAAACAAGGAAGAGAATCCCTGAAGATCACGTGAGTACTTGGGAAATTTGTGTACGTATTCAGATTTTTTAAAGAACTTATACCATAATTTTCTGGTGTCACAAGTGTCGAAAAAAAAATCCAAAACATGTTTCAGCTTTAAATAACCTACAAAGGGTTGATAAGCCGTAAAAAACAATCAATTGGAAATATCCATTCTTATATCAACACAGCAGCAAAAAAACAGTCAAGTGCCGGAGTTCAAATGAAATCCCCAGTAAATAAACTAAATCAGAGAAGCACATCGGAACATGTTGGCAGTGAATCTCGGATGCCAACAATTTCAAATTTCATTTCAACAATCCATAGTTAAATGGCATAGTTTTAAAATCGTTTTAACATTTATTTTGTCAATCTGAGACAAACTTTAGGTCGGTGACATTTGCGATAAAGCCTGATTGTATTTCAACGCGTGTGTAACAAACTGACGCAGGTCAGAGGCGAATGCGTAAAATCTTTATTTCATTGGCTAGCTCTTCGGTGTACGTATTTATGACAAACTTTCTTAGCACGTGCAGCAGCGGACGATGTCGAAAAGGGGAATACAGGGTGCGCCAGGTAATGAGAACAAATTTGGGAAAGAAAAGAGGAACATATTCAACAGAGGAAAATGACATTAAAAAATGTAGACGTTCAACAGAGGGGAAAAACAACAGACTATTCAAATTCAACCACTTCAATTTCGTAGACGGTCTCAATACAGCCTCAAAAGGGGCTTCATGCACAGATCAAGTGCTTCTCGCTCATGTTGGTCACCACGTTTAAAACGTTCAGCGAGTCTTTGGCATTATGGGTCGCCGATTGATCTCCCTCTAGACGACGCCTTAGACGCAGTAATCAATCAGATTCAAATCGAAAGATCTAGAAGTCCAGATGCTGAGGGTGAGATGATTACGAAAATCCATGACCAACCCGCTCCCGAGTCACGTGGACAGTGTTGGAGGAAGCAGAGTCACGCTGCGGTAAAAAGTTCTCCTTGTCTGTCCCGTGTAGCAGTGTTCATCCTCCCTGAAACCCTACAGGGAAAATGGAACGGTGTGACATGACTCTCCTTGCTTATGACTCCAAGACTATCACAGACGTCATACATTTGGCGTACATTACCGCACGTACCTCTATGGGATCAACAAAGAGCCACGAAGCTAGCTATCTTCAAGCCTTTGAGGCTGGCGGTTAGGGCTATGAGTACGACGTGCTCATTTCCTTTATCAGAATGGAAGCGACCATGTTAATGCTCTGGATATGTGTAAAAGACAACTGAGAATGTTAATATTTAGTGTATGCCGTGTAACAATAACTTTGGTTGTTTTCTATTTATAATAAGCTTAGGATTGTGTTCTCAAATACATGGCGCACTCCCGCGAGAGTTAAACAAGGGTCAGCTGCAACAATAGGAAAACACTCAACCTGGGCATTTGCTATCATAATAAATCTGACTGAAGAATTCTGTTATACAAACCTTACAAGGATGTCATAGTGTTTTATTTAGATGATGGGACTTAGCATTCGAGAGATCTTTCTATCCTTCATGGAAAAATATTGTAGAAACCTTGGTACTGTTGAAAATTTGGCAAGTTCGCGAATTTACTAGTTTGTAGACTAAAATTTATTTATCTGAAAAACGATGACATCCAATCCATAAGATGGGAAATTACAGTAGAATCCCTGACAACCGGACTAAGAAGGCCTTCAGGATATGAGGAATTGGTTACAAAGTCCAGATATGAGGGGTTATAAAGAGTGTTCCAATAACTTGGACCGATTTTAAACTTAATTCACATTTAAAATCGGTCCAGGTTATTGGAACACCTTTTATTTAGATTAAAAGAAAAGAACTGAAATCAGGTTTAACATTTATTTTCAATGTTTTATAGCAAACAAAATAAACTAACGGCGAGTGAAATATAACGGAATTGATTTTAAGAAAAAAGAAATAAATTATGAAATGTTAATGAAAATTCATTAAATTAAAAATAATTTAACCAGGATTTTTTAATCGCTGTTGCATGATAATTCTTTCTCTTCTAATATCAGTGTCAATTTTTTCTGTATTTCGTTTTGCTTTTGTTCTTGAAATTTTTTAAACGATAGACTATTTTAACCCTGCGTTCGTTATTGTAATAGTCATAGCTGAATGCTGGCTTTCTTTCCATAAAACTGACAAATTTTTCAATAGCTTTTTCACTTTCAGTCCAGGTTTCATCACAATCCTGCATCTCGTCTCGTTATCATTTCCTCTTATTCCCATCATCGTTTTCACCAATATAAGCCATTAGGGTGAAATAAGCATAAGCAATTATCTAATGTGAATTTCACAAAAAACAGAATTTTCAAATCAGTTACATATCTTCAAATATACACATCAAAATCATGTCCGGATATGCGGCACTCCGGATATATATAGTAAACTGTATTCAGAGTAACTCATCAAAAGTAAATTTAGTATCAAACATTTTTTAGGAAAAGTTCAATAAAAAACCAAGAATGTTATTTGAGGGTGGTAATGAGAGCATTCGAATTCCAGCCGGGTTCGTTACACGCAAATACCCTTCGGAAACGTATGAATCTTTTAAAAATAAACCCTATCTCCAACACAATCGCATAGTTACATATACCATATTAAAACAAACCTAAATACCATTTTCAGCGCAATAACAGACAATATCACAAACATGCCAAAAGGATTTCACAATACAAGACTCACCGTTTAAATCAAAGTGTCTATTGGTTAGAAATTAACACTACCATGTAAAATATTTGACCAATCAGAGAAAACTAAAACCCGATATTCATCGAATCTACTTTCGGGAAACTTTTCTTATAAAACTCCACAGATTTCGAATTTCAAGGAGCAGAGATGCGACCGTCTCCAAGCCGAAGAGAAGACGTGGCTAAATAGATTTTTATAACACCCATCACCCAGCGCGTGCTGAAAGAAACATGCATGGGCGACTTCAAACGAATTGTCTTCAACAACGAAGACGGTCAGTGAATCTTCGCTAACGATAAAAGTTTCTTTTTCAATCAAATTTTTCCGTGTAACAACTACCCAAACCCAACGAAAGAGTATTTTTACTAATATTTAACTCAATGGAAGTCCTGTACATTTGTTTGCAAATACAAATTATTTAACAGGCATGAGACCATGTTTTCTTTAATTTTATTTTATTGTTTGGAATTCGGACGTTCGGATTTTTAATAAAAAAAAATAAACATCGGCGACTGAATTTCCTATCAATCCATCTCTTCTCCCTATATATATATATATATATATATATATATATATATATATATATATATATAAAACGTGTGTGGGGGGGTTATTTGCTTATCGTCCTTGGGATGGTTCAAATAATCCTGTAGAGAATGAACGAAGAAGTGGCATGTCCGACAAATGAGACATTGTAGAATTCTTTTCTTATCAAGAAGAAGATTGAAAAAGCATTTCTCGTTTATACATACTAGACGAGCTGCTGAAAAAAGTATGTGGCTAA
This sequence comes from Acanthosepion esculentum, assembly GCA_964036315.1. NCBI lineage: Eukaryota > Metazoa > Mollusca > Cephalopoda > Sepiida > Sepiidae > Acanthosepion > Acanthosepion esculentum. Next base: position 22,953 of record CAXIWW010000536.1, on the reverse strand, counting down.
AGCTTCTAGGAATGAGGCGAGCCTGTTGGTACATTAGCCGCCTATTTATGTAGAAAAGAGATTACGCTTTCTTTACAGATTATACATCTAAAAGGCGGTTGTAGACTGGATCGTCCAACTCATGTAGCAACAACAAAAGCAACACAAAGAATGAGTTCAATAGTCTGAACCATTCTTGGACTGAGTGTTTTGGGTAGTTTTGAAATGAGTTTTTGTGAACTTTTTTCACCTACCGAACACACAGCAAAAATCGATACCTTGTGAGATTAGGGAGATTTGATGGGTTGACTCGTTTTGTTTTGTTTTTTCGTCTTCTTTTTGGATACAACGTGTAATGTTTTATCTGACAGTTCTAATCCGAACTTCGAGCGGGTGACTATATCGAAAGTAAATCGTATACAAACACTGTCTACTGTAACATAAATATACTGGATAAACTCTTAGATACCCACA
>CAXIWW010000536.1:0-15000 GCA_964036315.1 Acanthosepion esculentum | reverse complement strand
ACACACACACACACACACACACACACACACACAAGTACTTATATCAAATCTCTTTCTCTCTTGTGCCACTACCAGTCAATAACTGCCTTCCCCTTTTCCATATATCCTGTATCTTGCTAACTTTAACCTGCTAATGACATATAGTTCCGGACACTTAAAGCCACCAGTTTGTGTAAATGACGTTCTTTTCCTCTTCGAAGCGACTTGCCGAATATGATTGAAGACTTCCTTTTTTCTGCTCTCGCTATCACTGTAGACATCTCTCGAACTGTTCAGGTGCATCACTTGAACGAAATTGCTTGATGATGGTCGGAAAACACTACGTTGAAAACCGTTCGAAGATAAAGTGGTTATTATGTGTGTGGTATGTTCGTGGTCAAGGCTTTATTATTTAGAAGCAGTCGGACCAGTTACATATATTATTATAAGAGGGAGATTAATATTTCTTTTCAGTACCAAACTTTTAAAATATTCCTTGAAATTTAAAAAAATAAATGAGGAAGTACCTCTTTTAGACAGTTTAAGAATTGGTCATTATCATCGAATATGGATGAACTGGCATAAAGAAAATTCTAATGTAAATCTGTTGCCTCTAAAAATAATATTTCTGTTCCTATTCCAAGCAAATCTAAAAAAAAAAAAAAAAAAAATGACGAAGACTGTTTTTGAAATGTATGAAAAAATATTTTGTTAAAAAATTAAATCAGGTTTAGAAACATTTTTTCGTTACTTAAGACTTATTTTGAAAACGAAATAAGAATTGGCAAAAAAAAAAGAGTGAGTGAGAGAGAAAACAAGTGAAATAAAAATGCAAACGAAAGAAAAGGATAATGAATGAGTGAAAAAAGAAAATGAAGAATGAAAGAATAACTGTCCACAAGAAGAAAAAGAAAAGAAAATAAGAAAGCAAGGTAAGAAAGAAAATAAAAGAAAACGAAAGAAAAAAGGTTTACAAAAAATAAAACAAAACATAAGATAGATAAGATCAAAAAAAAAATTACAAAAAAAAAAAAAAAAAAATCACTGCTGCGAAACTGAAAATAGAAGACCTTTTTTATCCGTTTTGTTTTACTCGGAACTTATGAGAATTACCGACAGATGGCGCTGTAGAAGTTTGCCAACTTAAGCGGAAAGTATGCAAATGTGTTCGCGGTTTTTAGTGAAACTTTTCTATCATCAATAGCACTGTGGTTTTGTTTTATCTCAAAATATAACAACGTCAGTATTTATATCACTTAGGTGCTTCGGGTCTTAAAAGTGCAAGACTGACCGCTGATTTGCCTCGCCCAGAAAAAAAAAGTTTCAAACGGTATCTATCTTTTTTTATGGTTATCCGTCTCACCTCTCAAGTTGTAGATACCAGGTTAAGTGTCTTCTTACAGTGCTAACCCTGCTGATGTTTCTATCCTATGAATATTGCAGGTTGCATAATAATGAAATAGATCTTAGGGTAAAAGATCTCATTGCAGTCTGTTTGAAATCATTTTTCGCCGGTTAGGAACTTCTTGGTCAAACAATAAAAACATAAAATAGAGCCCATAGCTGCCAACTATTTGTGAAACGGATTCCTCAGTAAAATATCCCTGACCTCCAACCTTTGGTAGGCAGAATATTTAGCAGTGTATTTTAAAGAGAGAAGTTTCGCTTAAATTTATGTTATATCTGTTTATGACGAGCTGAACAAGTTGTCAATGAAGAAATAAAATAGTTTTTTGTGTTTTTTTTTTTAAATAGGGACCAAGATGTAAAAATAACTAAATTAATGAAACATCTGTCTATATCTCTAAGATGAGGTATTATGATTACTTGCATTATTTACATTATTCGGACTGTTATCTTCGTCTTAATTGCCATATTCATAACGTTTCATCCGTTGTTCGCACCGGCCTTCTTCAGGTGATTGGAATTTCGTGAGTAAACCCAGAGTTGTGAGTTCACTACCAGGCCACAGCTGTGGTGAACCAAAACTTGGAGAGTTCAGTTAAAGAGAAATAACCGAGACATCCGGAAGTGGCATGGCACGTGGAACTAGAACAATCTACCCCAGTGGACGAAATAAAGGGTTCGTAATTCCTATCACCCGCGGAAGACCGGAACGAACAACAACCGAAACGTTGTGAACATGGCAATGAAGAGGAGGATAACAGTCCAAATAATGTAATTAATGAAACATTTTCGAAGATTTTTCTTATATATAAGATTAAATTTCGTCTCCTGCCTGGTGCCCTACCTTTATAAGAGTCAGACCAAAAATGGAATATTGCTGCCATCCTCACTTTCCAACGTTGACAGTTTAAAAATCATGTACGCGGCCTTGTGGGTGATGAATCATTTTCCACCTCACAGCCCCTTCCCCATACACGAAACATCACAAGCTTCTCTCTGCTCTATCGCTATTTCCATTTGAAACATTCCGAGGAACTACTTTAGTTCCCACAGTTCAGGCTTTCACAGGTAAATCCTGCCATACCATGTTCACGGGAATGAATCGTCCCCATTGCCTTCGTATTCCATTAGTAAGGAGGAAGATCTATTCGAACCGCTTCTTCTCGAGAGCCGCTGCTTCGTGGAATAGACACCCGAGAGGATGCTTCCCCGATCGCTACAATCTTAACCTCTTTAACCGTTATCTACCCTGCTTATCTTCATAATCTTCACTTGTTACCCCCTCCGTTTGGGTTCATAAAACAACCTCATCCGTTAACCCTCTACCTTGACTGGCTCCTGGGCTTTGGATTGCGTTAACAGGAGTGTAACAAATCTAAAAACATACATACTTAAACCATAGATAGGAGAGACGAATGCATGCCTTCCCTGTCATTTCAGAAAGACATGAATCCACTTATTCCCCTTCCAGCTATGGGTTAAACAGCAGCAGATATCTTGGCTAGCACTCAGTATAAGAGAAAAATACTATGAAAAAAAAGCAACTGGGAACATAGCAAAGCATAATTTAAAGATATTAAATAAGAAAGCTGTGGCTTACCACGAACGACTACGTTATGGATGTACATGGCATTTGAAAGAGTGAAATAAATAACGCATCTTTAAGAACAGTTGGTTAGAACCACTCCTGAGGATCGAAATCAGGACACTGGCAATAATCTTTAAGAAGAGTTTGTTAATTACCTTGCTACGAGGTGGAGGCTAGATAGAGACACTAAGACATAAATTTGTCGTCATCAAATAATTCAGATTATTTCCAAACAAGTCAGTGTCACCAACGCCAAGAGAATTCGATCGATTAAAAGACACGCCTTCATCCACTTTTATAAAGGCTGAGTTTTATCATTTAAAATGAGTAAATCATTTTTTTAAATCTATTAATAATTAAAATGTTTTTCATGTGTTTACTCTGAAACTGTTCCACGTGGCAAAAAAAAAAAAAAAAAAAAATACTTGATAAGGGTAGTGTGTGATATCGACTTGAAGAAAGCCGATTATGCTCAATTCAAAGTGTGGGGATAAAGTCCCTTTTGTGCTGTTTTATGCCTCCACCGATACAAACATTGCATGCTGAAAATCCATTTAATACTAAATTCTCTAGGCTTGGCTGAAATTAATTTCTATATTGTCTTTGATTGAAATTTTAGACGAGGGTGTTGTTACAGTGACTATTTTATTTTTTATTACAGCCGGTCTATTCTCCGGGCTTTCTCTCGTATTCGGTAAATTGCTACAAAGTAGAAACGAAACATTTCTTTTTTTAATCCAGGATGTTACACTATCATCCATTATTACGAAAGATCTCGTAAATTGTGTTTCGCACAAAACCCGATTGATTTCATGACATTTAAAGAATAAAATAAGGTTTACAAAATTTTTGTCTATTAGGCCGCCTCGAATATTTAAGTTGTGAACTTTGGGAAGTTTTAATGGCTACTCTGTTATATAGGAATAAAGTGTCGCCGCCGACATGGATCGCCAATGAGCAAACATAGGTGATCCTATTATTGAATTAAGTGGATCACGTGACCATAAGGGAAACGCATAAGTTGGAAGCCGGGTGGCATCTAATTCTAGTTTATCTTCTACTACTATTCCGATCGCTATTTCCGCTCTACCCTCTACTACTATTCCGATCGCTATTTCCGCTCTACCCTCTACTACTATTCCGATCGCTATTTCCGCTCTACCCTCTACTACTATTCCGATCGCTATTTCCGCTCTACCCTCTACTACTATTCCGATCGCTATTTCCGCTCTACCCTCTACTACTATTCCGATCGCTATTTCCGCTCTACCCTCTACTACTATTCCGATCGCTATTTCCGCTCTACCCTCTACTACTATTCCGATCGCTATTTCCGCTCTACCCTCTACTACTATTCCGATCGCTATTTCCGCTCTACCCTCTACTACTATTCCGATCGCTATTTCCGCTCTACCCTCTACTACTATTCCGATCGCTATTTCCGCTCTACCCTCTACTACTATTCCGATCGCTATTTCCGCTCTACCCTCTACTACTATTCCGATCGCTATTTCCGCTCTACCCTCTACTACTATTCCGATCGCTATTTCCGCTCTACCCTCTACTACTATTCCGATCGCTATTTCCGCTCTACCCTCTACTACTATTCCGATCGCTATTTCCGCTCTACCCTCTACTACTATTCCGATCGCTATTTCCGCTCTACCCTCTACTACTATTCCGATCGCTATTTCCGCTCTACCCTCTACTACTATTCCGATCGCTATTTCCGCTCTACCCTCTACTACTATTCCGATCGCTATTTCCGCTCTACCCTCTACTACTATTCCGATCGCTATTTCCGCTCTACCCTCTACTACTATTCCGATCGCTATTTCCGCTCTACCCTCTACTACTATTCCGATCGCTATTTCCGCTCTACCCTCTACTACTATTCCGATCGCTATTTCCGCTCTACCCTCTACTACTATTCCGATCGCTATTTCCGCTCTACCCTCTACTACTATTCCGATCGCTATTTCCGCTCTACCCTCTACTACTATTCCGATCGCTATTTCCGCTCTACCCTCTACTACTATTCCGATCGCTATTTCCGCTCTACCCTCTACTACTATTCCGATCGCTATTTCCGCTCTACCCTCTACTACTATTCCGATCGCTATTTCCGCTCTACCCTCTACTACTATTCCGATCGCTATTTCCGCTCTACCCTCTACTACTATTCCGATCGCTATTTCCGCTCTACCCTCTACTACTATTCCGATCGCTATTTCCGCTCTACCCTCTACTACTATTCCGATCGCTATTTCCGCTCTACCCTCTACTACTATTCCGATCGCTATTTCCGCTCTACCCTCTACTACTATTCCGATCGCTATTTCCGCTCTACCCTCTACTACTATTCCGATCGCTATTTCCGCTCTACCCTCTACTACTATTCCGATCGCTATTTCCGCTCTACCCTCTACTACTATTCCGATCGCTATTTCCGCTCTACCCTCTACTACTATTCCGATCGCTATTTCCGCTCTACCCTCTACTACTATTCCGATCGCTATTTCCGCTCTACCCTCTACTACTATTCCGATCGCTATTTCCGCTCTACCCTCTACTACTATTCCGATCGCTATTTCCGCTCTACCCTCTACTACTATTCCGATCGCTATTTCCGCTCTACCCTCTACTACTATTCCGATCGCTATTTCCGCTCTACCCTCTACTACTATTCCGATCGCTATTTCCGCTCTACCCTCTACTACTATTCCGATCGCTATTTCCGCTCTACCCTCTACTACTATTCCGATCGCTATTTCCGCTCTACCCTCTACTACTATTCCGATCGCTATTTCCGCTCTACCCTCTACTACTATTCCGATCGCTATTTCCGCTCTACCCTCTACTACTATTCCGATCGCTATTTCCGCTCTACCCTCTACTACTATTCCGATCGCTATTTCCGCTCTACCCTCTACTACTATTCCGATCGCTATTTCCGCTCTACCCTCTACTACTATTCCGATCGCTATTTCCGCTCTACCCTCTACTACTATTCCGATCGCTATTTCCGCTCTACCCTCTACTACTATTCCGATCGCTATTTCCGCTCTACCTCTACTACTATTCCGATCGCTATTTCCGCTCTACCCTCTACTACTATTCCGATCGCTATTTCCGCTCTACCCTCTACTACTATTCCGATCGCTATTTCCGCTCTACCCTCTACTACTATTCCGATCGCTATTTCCGCTCTACCCTCTACTACTATTCCGATCGCTATTTCCGCTCTACCCTCTACTACTATTCCGATCGCTATTTCCGCTCTACCCTCTACTACTATTCCGATCGCTATTTCCGCTCTACCCTCTACTACTATTCCGATCGCTATTTCCGCTCTACCCTCTACTACTATTCCGATCGCTATTTCCGCTCTACCCTCTACTACTATTCCGATCGCTATTTCCGCTCTACCCTCTACTACTATTCCGATCGCTATTTCCGCTCTACCCTCTACTACTATTCCGATCGCTATTTCCGCTCTACCCTCTACTACTATTCCGATCGCTATTTCCGCTCTACCCTCTACTACTATTCCGATCGCTATTTCCGCTCTACCCTCTACTACTATTCCGATCGCTATTTCCGCTCTACCCTCTACTACTATTCCGATCGCTATTTCCGCTCTACCCTCTACTACTATTCCGATCGCTATTTCCGCTCTACCCTCTACTACTATTCCGATCGCTATTTCCGCTCTACCCTCTACTACTATTCCGATCGCTATTTCCGCTCTACCCTCTACTACTATTCCGATCGCTATTTCCGCTCTACCCTCTACTACTATTCCGATCGCTATTTCCGCTCTACCCTCTACTACTATTCCGATCGCTATTTCCGCTCTACCCTCTACTACTATTCCGATCGCTATTTCCGCTCTACCCTCTACTACTATTCCGATCGCTATTTCCGCTCTACCCTCTACTACTATTCCGATCGCTATTTCCGCTCTACCCTCTACTACTATTCCGATCGCTATTTCCGCTCTACCCTCTACTACTATTCCGATCGCTATTTCCGCTCTACCCTCTACTACTATTCCGATCGCTATTTCCGCTCTACCCTCTACTACTATTCCGATCGCTATTTCCGCTCTACCCTCTACTACTATTCCGATCGCTATTTCCGCTCTACCCTCTACTACTATTCCGATCGCTATTTCCGCTCTACCCTCTACTACTATTCCGATCGCTATTTCCGCTCTACCCTCTACTACTATTCCGATCGCTATTTCCGCTCTACCCTCTACTACTATTCCGATCGCTATTTCCGCTCTACCCTCTACTACTATTCCGATCGCTATTTCCGCTCTACCCTCTACTACTATTCCGATCGCTATTTCCGCTCTACCCTCTACTACTATTCCGATCGCTATTTCCGCTCTACCCTCTACTACTATTCCGATCGCTATTTCCGCTCTACCCTCTACTACTATTCCGATCGCTATTTCCGCTCTACCCTCTACTACTATTCCGATCGCTATTTCCGCTCTACCCTCTACTACTATTCCGATCGCTATTTCCGCTCTACCCTCTACTACTATTCCGATCGCTATTTCCGCTCTACCCTCTACTACTATTCCGATCGCTATTTCCGCTCTACCCTCTACTACTATTCCGATCGCTATTTCCGCTCTACCCTCTACTACTATTCCGATCGCTATTTCCGCTCTACCCTCTACTACTATTCCGATCGCTATTTCCGCTCTACCCTCTACTACTATTCCGATCGCTATTTCCGCTCTACCCTCTACTACTATTCCGATCGCTATTTCCGCTCTACCCTCTACTACTATTCCGATCGCTATTTCCGCTCTACCCTCTACTACTATTCCGATCGCTATTTCCGCTCTACCCTCTACTACTATTCCGATCGCTATTTCCGCTCTACCCTCTACTACTATTCCGATCGCTATTTCCGCTCTACCCTCTACTACTATTCCGATCGCTATTTCCGCTCTACCCTCTACTACTATTCCGATCGCTATTTCCGCTCTACCCTCTACTACTATTCCGATCGCTATTTCCGCTCTACCCTCTACTACTATTCCGATCGCTATTTCCGCTCTACCCTCTACTACTATTCCGATCGCTATTTCCGCTCTACCCTCTACTACTATTCCGATCGCTATTTCCGCTCTACCCTCTACTACTATTCCGATCGCTATTTCCGCTCTACCCTCTACTACTATTCCGATCGCTATTTCCGCTCTACCCTCTACTACTATTCCGATCGCTATTTCCGCTCTACCCTCTACTACTATTCCGATCGCTATTTCCGCTCTACCCTCTACTACTATTCCGATCGCTATTTCCGCTCTACCCTCTACTACTATTCCGATCGCTATTTCCGCTCTACCCTCTACTACTATTCCGATCGCTATTTCCGCTCTACCCTCTACTACTATTCCGATCGCTATTTCCGCTCTACCCTCTACTACTATTCCGATCGCTATTTCCGCTCTACCCTCTACTACTATTCCGATCGCTATTTCCGCTCTACCCTCTACTACTATTCCGATCGCTATTTCCGCTCTACCCTCTACTACTATTCCGATCGCTATTTCCGCTCTACCCTCTACTACTATTCCGATCGCTATTTCCGCTCTACCCTCTACTACTATTCCGATCGCTATTTCCGCTCTACCCTCTACTACTATTCCGATCGCTATTTCCGCTCTACCCTCTACTACTATTCCGATCGCTATTTCCGCTCTACCCTCTACTACTATTCCGATCGCTATTTCCGCTCTACCCTCTACTACTATTCCGATCGCTATTTCCGCTCTACCCTCTACTACTATTCCGATCGCTATTTCCGCTCTACCCTCTACTACTATTCCGATCGCTATTTCCGCTCTACCCTCTACTACTATTCCGATCGCTATTTCCGCTCTACCCTCTACTACTATTCCGATCGCTATTTCCGCTCTACCCTCTACTACTATTCCGATCGCTATTTCCGCTCTACCCTCTACTACTATTCCGATCGCTATTTCCGCTCTACCCTCTACTACTATTCCGATCGCTATTTCCGCTCTACCCTCTACTACTATTCCGATCGCTATTTCCGCTCTACCCTCTACTACTATTCCGATCGCTATTTCCGCTCTACCCTCTACTACTATTCCGATCGCTATTTCCGCTCTACCCTCTACTACTATTCCGATCGCTATTTCCGCTCTACCCTCTACTACTATTCCGATCGCTATTTCCGCTCTACCCTCTACTACTATTCCGATCGCTATTTCCGCTCTACCCTCTACTACTATTCCGATCGCTATTTCCGCTCTACCCTCTACTACTATTCCGATCGCTATTTCCGCTCTACCCTCTACTACTATTCCGATCGCTATTTCCGCTCTACCCTCTACTACTATTCCGATCGCTATTTCCGCTCTACCCTCTACTACTATTCCGATCGCTATTTCCGCTCTACCCTCTACTACTATTCCGATCGCTATTTCCGCTCTACCCTCTACTACTATTCCGATCGCTATTTCCGCTCTACCCTCTACTACTATTCCGATCGCTATTTCCGCTCTACCCTCTACTACTATTCCGATCGCTATTTCCGCTCTACCCTCTACTACTATTCCGATCGCTATTTCCGCTCTACCCTCTACTACTATTCCGATCGCTATTTCCGCTCTACCCTCTACTACTATTCCGATCGCTATTTCCGCTCTACCCTCTACTACTATTCCGATCGCTATTTCCGCTCTACCCTCTACTACTATTCCGATCGCTATTTCCGCTCTACCCTCTACTACTATTCCGATCGCTATTTCCGCTCTACCCTCTACTACTATTCCGATCGCTATTTCCGCTCTACCCTCTACTACTATTCCGATCGCTATTTCCGCTCTACCCTCTACTACTATTCCGATCGCTATTTCCGCTCTACCCTCTACTACTATTCCGATCGCTATTTCCGCTCTACCCTCTACTACTATTCCGATCGCTATTTCCGCTCTACCCTCTACTACTATTCCGATCGCTATTTCCGCTCTACCCTCTACTACTATTCCGATCGCTATTTCCGCTCTACCCTCTACTACTATTCCGATCGCTATTTCCGCTCTACCCTCTACTACTATTCCGATCGCTATTTCCGCTCTACCCTCTACTACTATTCCGATCGCTATTTCCGCTCTACCCTCTACTACTATTCCGATCGCTATTTCCGCTCTACCCTCTACTACTATTCCGATCGCTATTTCCGCTCTACCCTCTACTACTATTCCGATCGCTATTTCCGCTCTACCCTCTACTACTATTCCGATCGCTATTTCCGCTCTACCCTCTACTACTATTCCGATCGCTATTTCCGCTCTACCCTCTACTACTATTCCGATCGCTATTTCCGCTCTACCCTCTACTACTATTCCGATCGCTATTTCCGCTCTACCCTCTACTACTATTCCGATCGCTATTTCCGCTCTACCCTCTACTACTATTCCGATCGCTATTTCCGCTCTACCCTCTACTACTATTCCGATCGCTATTTCCGCTCTACCCTCTACTACTATTCCGATCGCTATTTCCGCTCTACCCTCTACTACTATTCCGATCGCTATTTCCGCTCTACCCTCTACTACTATTCCGATCGCTATTTCCGCTCTACCCTCTACTACTATTCCGATCGCTATTTCCGCTCTACCCTCTACTACTATTCCGATCGCTATTTCCGCTCTACCCTCTACTACTATTCCGATCGCTATTTCCGCTCTACCCTCTACTACTATTCCGATCGCTATTTCCGCTCTACCCTCTACTACTATTCCGATCGCTATTTCCGCTCTACCCTCTACTACTATTCCGATCGCTATTTCCGCTCTACCCTCTACTACTATTCCGATCGCTATTTCCGCTCTACCCTCTACTACTATTCCGATCGCTATTTCCGCTCTACCCTCTACTACTATTCCGATCGCTATTTCCGCTCTACCCTCTACTACTATTCCGGTCGCTATTTCCGCTCTACCCTCTACTAATATTCCGATCGCTATTTCCACTCTATTCTCTACTACTATTCCGATCGCTATTTCCACTCTACCCTCTACTACTATTCCGGTCGCTATTTCCGCTCTACCCTCTACTACTATTCCGATCGCTATTTCCGCTCTACCCTCTACTACTATTCCGATCGCTATTTCCGCTCTACCCTTCTACTATTCCGATCGCTATTTCCGCTCTACCCTCTACTACTATTCCGATCGCTATTTCCACTCTACTCTCTACGACTATTCCGATCGCTATTTTCACTCGTACCCTCTACTACTATTCCGATCGCTATTTCCACTCTACCCTCTACTACTATTCCGATCGCTATTTCCACTCTATTCTCTACTACTATTCCGATCGCTATTTCCACTCTATTCTCTACTACTATTCCGATCGCTATTTTCACTCGTACCCTCTACTACTATTCCGATCGCTATTTCCACTCTACCCTCTAGTAACATACGGTTCGCTACTCTCTACTCTATTCACTTTACTATTTCTCTATACGGATTACTGTTCGAGCGAGTATTATCGAGCAAGTACTATTAGTCCAAGTGCTATTTGAAGGCGTTTGATACCAGTATTGTTCAACGGCGTTATTATAGTTGTATTTGCGATTACAAATTCTCTACTACAACGAGCATTACGAAAGTGACAACGTGAATTTGTTGACATTACAAAAGTGGCAACGAGTATTCGTTGACATTACAAAATAATCTATTTAAAGGCTCTTCAGTATTGTTATTTTCTGACTGTTGTAACAAACATCTGAAGAACATTTCTGTCGAAACGCCGTGATGAGAACAATAAAATAAAGGATAGTAGTCCGAAGAGTTTAGAGAATAAGGAGTAAATTTTAAGTCAGCTTAGATGAATTAGAATCAAAGGTAAGATTTTTTTTCCTTTTCAAATGCTAATTCGAAATCTGACTATTCACTGACCAAGAGTGATTTTACAATCTCAGGGAGTAAATTAGAAGTAATGGTTTACGAGGACAGTCTGGTTAACTATTATTACTGAATAGCGACTTCGAATCCCACAGGGTGCTCCAGAAATAAATTCCGCATGAAACAACCTAACAAATGATGATCAGCCAACCCATTAACATAAAATAATTTTGTTTTTATTATGGTGGTGGTGGGGATACCGATGGCACAGATCAGGGGTGGCCAAACCGCGGCTCGCGAGCCACATGCGGCTCTTTAAATTTAATATTCGGCTCATGGAAATATGTTGACTGAGCTCATTTTCCCATCAGATTTAGAAGATAACAAAAATATGCTTTATAATTATTTATTGGGTATGAATTGAGACGCCCTTGGATTAAAACGTAAGTTTAAGGTTGATGGTTAGCAAAAAAATAATTAAGGATTTAAATCCTAGTTTTAATGCTAGATCTGAGTGAGGCATTGTCCTTTAGTGCCGAGGGAAGGAATGTTGGAAGAGAGAGATTAAAGAAATTTCCGGTCAGCAAGCGTTACAGAGGAATGTCTTTTGGAGATCGCTAGCATCTAGATCTGTCCAATGCAAATTGCTGGCATGCAAATCTGCCCAAAAGAATCGAATGGAAAGTTGTAGAACTCTCTAGAATGTTCTAAGCGCACTGCTATATAAGCATTGCAGGTGATTCGCTTGTCCTTTTGTCATTGTCCTGTTCCGTTATACACTGTTGGAAAGACGATTAACATATTCGAATTATCGCGGTGCTTTCTCTGCAACTGAACAAGAGAAACACGACAGAATGTCAAAAGAATGAGGTCATGGGTAAATGGATAAAGGAGACCGCACTTGCATCATGTATATTCATGCAGTGTAATAAAAGACACTGAACTGTGCAGACCCTGTTGGTACACTTCGGATATAAGTTTTATTTAAAAATGCCTGTGAAAATTTTGTGAGGGAAGATGGCTCAAATTGTAAGAAACGAAAATATGAAAATGAAAACAAAAATTTAAGCCATAATGGGAGGAAGATTTTGTATTCACCTTTAAAAAAGTTAAACCAATTTTGCCTTATGTGCCATGTGTAAGTTTTGTTCATGTCTTGCAGCTCTCAAACATCTGAACTTTATCGGATATGGCTCTCGCATTAAGAAACTTTGGTCACCGCTGGCATCGAGTATCAAAGACAAGACCATGGCCAAAATGAGATTAAGCACAGGGAAATTTGGGTACATGCCTATACACAGGGAATTAATGCAACAATCAGACAAGCAATCTCATTCGGAATTCCAAGCTTATAATTGTTATCGCTTCTCTCGTACATTAATTAGTGCTTTATTTAGAACACTAATTAATTAGTGCTTTAATTAGAACACTAATTAATAAGTGTTTTAATTAGAACACTAATTAATAAGTGTTTTAATTAGAACACTAATTAATAAGTGTTTTAATTAGAACACTAATTAATAAGTGTTTTAATTAAAGTAATCAAAGGAACTTGGAGAACTCAGCCAACTTTTCCTGTAGGAATAGAGGAAGGTTCAAATTACACAATGACCAGCGTGAATGGACAACTAAAACTAACCATATGTTAATTGACCATAGATACTATTTGTATATAATCCAACAGTAATTCCGAATTAGTTTATAAGTAATTCCGAATTAGTTTATAAGTAATAGATAAAAGTAATAAATAGGTTTTTTTGTGACTTTCGCTTATATTGGTTCCTTTTTATTGGTAATTGAGAATTAAAAAAATTATCAAATTTTCCATCTACTCGTCATTGGACTTGGATTAAATAAGATGCAAAAACAAGCGTGTGCCTTGGATGTTATGGTGCAGATAAATGTCATCAAATAAAATTCAGAATGATTAATCGGCAAAACACGAATAATCTAAAACAAAACTATCTTTACGTACAACTTTGTTTTACACATACACTATCTCTCTCTCACTGTGTGTGTGTGTGTGTGTGTGTGTGTGTGTGTGTGTGTATATATATATATATATATATATATATATATAAAGAAAGAACAGTAAGATATAAAATCCAGTGTTCTTATAGATATTTTTATTTTTACACAATAGTGCTCAATGTAAATTTACAGATCATTAATATTATAAATTAACTAATTTAAAATATGGGTTTTTCGCTATGTATATATATATATATAAATATCTCCAAATGAGAGAAAGATCAGAATCAGTTTGTAGAATTTACTTTTGAAAAAGTGCTCATTTACGATTGTTTGCGTTGAGAATCTTCTTTAAGTGGATATAAATTAAAATAATAGGAAAGAACAGTAAGATTTATAATCCGATGTTCTTAGCTGTTATTTTTATTTTTTTAAAACATTGCTCGATACAAGACAGTAGAACAAAATATTATAATTATTTTCTTATTAAAAATATAATTCCATCGCGACACAGAAAATTTACGGGTTTCAAAATTGAAACTAAATTTATAAATTTAAGTTTTAATTATTAAACTTAAAATACATAGTCTGGTTCAATTGTCAAGCGATTCTATCATCGCTTGACAATAGAACGAGTGAAGTTTAATTTTAATAGTTAAATTTAACAATTTAGTTTCAGTTTTGAAACATGAGAATTTTTTTCTGTGTCGGGATGAAATCATCTTTTTAAAAAGAAAATTATTATATATTATATAAACTGACGAATGCTTTTAAGAAGGGATAGATTTTTTTACGGCATAACCATTTTTGGTGATTTAAAGATAAAAAAATTTTTGATTGAAAAATGAACTTTTTCTGCGATTGATTATAGAACTAACATGAGAATAATGATTTGTCCAGACAAGTCCTACCATTTAACCACGAGTTGGAGTGAGGAGTTCGATTCAGACTTAACTGGGGAGATTTGCAATTAAGTGTATTTGAGGTACCTGATGAGAATTCGAACTCGGTTCACCAATTTCTCATTCCGAGCCACAAACTATCAAACCACACGCTAAAGCAGGAAGCAGATAATCGCCATCGAGTATTGATATGGCCAAACTGCTTTTATTTAGATACGCACTCTCCCAAATATCCAACCCTTTTC